>APFE030055033.1:118155-134572 GCA_000404065.3 Pinus taeda | reverse complement strand
GAAAAGAAAATATATAATTATTTAAAAATATATGATGATGATGATAGTGGTTAACGTGAGACCAAACTTTCGTATATCAGACCTAAAGAAAACGAAATATTTAGTTTGATTTAAGGTTTTATTCCTATACTGAAAAAGCTTGGAGAGAAGCCTCCCAAGCTCACTATAATTTTGACAGCGAAAAAGGCTAGGAAGGTCAGTGTTGCAACAAAGATTATGAAACTGAGATCTAATGTGGTTCTACATGGGACACTCTAGGAGGAAGTGGTTTCCATCATCGATGTTCATATTCTCACAAAGATGGCAGATCCTTTCCATCTATGGTGTTTTAGGAACCACCCAACGACCCATCTCACTATGGAGCTCATGAGAGTTCATTCTAATCTTGGCTATATTAATTTTCTTCTTTGCGCTATTTAAAACTGAGAGATACTTTTGATCTTCTAGGGTGGGGCTGATGACTTCCTTATAATATCTTAATTTTCTTTTAACTGCTAAATCTTTCTCACACCACATTTTTTTTTAACTTAGAAGTAACAATATTTTTAATGCTATTAATCTTTTGCAATGCAACATTCTCGTCGATCTCCAAATGGTTTAACGAGGCGCTGGTGTCTTTATACCAACCTCGTTTGGGCCTTGGGTGGTTTTGGCTGGAATTTAAAGCTAGCTTAGGAAGTTTATGATCTCCTATGTTATTGACTTTGTGCTTGTACAATAGAAGCCTAGTCATAGCTAGGCTCTCAATAGGGGAAAGACCCACTTCTATAAGGAGAATAGGATAAGGTGTATTTTTTTTAATTTTGAGGTTATACGTTATAAAGCTCTTCTGCATTTGTTCAATCTTTCTCCAGGATTCTCTAAAGATGCTGCAACGTCAAACCTCACACCCATATAAGATAACAAGAGCGACTAAAGTTTCAAAGAGCAACTTATTTCTGTCCCACATTACGAGGTTCTTTGTTTTACAATTATTTTCAAGACCAAAATAAGCTTTCCACCCTCCATTAATCCTTTTCTCAATGCTATAGTTCGAGTTGAGCTTGTGATGAATATCAATTCCTAGGTACTTGTAGGAAGACACTTCCTCCAAGTTACTATTGTCATACATAAAATTAGCGTAACTTTCCTTCTTGGATTTGATAATCATAACTTTTGTTTTGTCAGTGTTAACAGTCATACCCATGGTAGAGCATAAATCCTTAAGAATTCTAAGTTGCTTATTAAGATGAGATGGGAACCTTGCGAGAAGAACAATATTGTTAGCATAGAGAAGAAGGATGATGACTATCCTAGCTAAGATCGTGCCAACACATCTGGCTTCCTCTAAATAACCTTCTAGCTTGTCGATGTAAATGCTAAATAAGGTAGGTGAGAAGGGGAAACCTTGTTTAACTATGATATTACACTTAATATCTTTCAAGCACCCCTCATTGCTCTTTAACTTGGCAATTACATTCTCGTATAACCTTATAGCGACAACTCTCAACTCGAAAGGAACCTTTAGCTCTTCTAATCTATTCCATAGGTTATTTCTAGGAACTGTATCGAAAGCCTTTCTAAAGTCCACAAAGTAGCAAAAGATATTGGATTTATCATTGTGGCATTCCTCCACAATGATCCTAAGTGTAACAAGGTGGTCTCTTGTTAAGTGTTTCCTTCTAAAACCCACTTGGCCTTTAGCCCACTTACCTTTACTTTCAGGCCATATGCTCAACTTCTTTTCCAAAATAATACCATATAACTTGGCTAAGAGAGAGCTGATCATAATTTTCCAATAGTTAGAAGGGTTATTTGTATCAACACTTTTAAAAATAGGGATAATGAGGCTCTGAGTTGAAGGCTTAGGGAACCCTTATTTGACCGCTAGATTGAAAAGCTTGTGGATGTGGGGGATGAGGATAGGACCTCCTACTTTTAAGATTTCTACCTCGTAACCTTCAATGTCCTCAGATTTCCCATTTTCCAAGTGTTTAACCCCAAAATCAATGTTTTCTAATGAGAAAAAAAATTTCGTTGTGAGCAGGGTTTCAACGTTATTCATGACATTTGGAGATTCATAAAGCTTTTTAAGATAGCAATTCCAGTCATGTAAAGAAATTTTATTATTATCTTGAGTTTTCCTAGTTAAAATCTTCCTCCATAATTTCTTAGGATCTACCTTAGAGAGGTGTAAGAGATTCTCTTGTCTTTTACGAATATAATGCCTTTTTTCATTTTAGTTAGGGCTTTGTATATTTCTATCTTGCTAATTTTAAGGGATTCATCAAGAGCTTCCTTAATTGCTCTCCTCGCACTTTTACAATCTTTGTCATACCATGGGTTGGTTTTGTTGTTTCTTTTATTGCTTGAAACTTGAATTGAGAACTTGTTAATAGAATATGAGAGAGTTGTAGTAAAATTATGATAGAGGTCTTCTATGTTGTCTATACTAGTTAAAGGAAGCAAATTAGTTTTTAATTCCTTTAGAAAGAGATTGTTTTTATTTCTATCAAAGATTAAGTTCTTTTTTCTGTAAGGATTATCTTCTATGGGATCTCTATGCATGACAAAATTGAGAGTTATAAGTAAAGGCCTATGACCAGAGTCAGGCTCGTGGTCGTTTAACATGTCAAAATTTATTATTTCGTTGTATAAAGGGAGATCGGAAATAACATAGTCTACCATGTTGCTACCAAGCCCATGGATGCAGGTCATTTGGCTAGAATTGGACCACTTCTTTAGACCGTTGCAAATTATGAGATACTGAGCACTATAGAGCTTGACTAGCTCTGACCCAAACAAATTCTCACCGAGGTCTTAAGAGCTCCTTTTGTACTGGCTAGCTAGAGTAAGGTCTTTGTCTAACCAAAGAGGATTAGGGTTGGAATGATTGCTTAGAAGAATAGCTTGGCTGTTTGAAGTTCGAGCATTAAAGTCACCCATTAAAAGGATATTACCTTCATTCCTTAGGCTAGAAATATCATTCTCTAAACCATTGTAACGACTATTTTTATCTAGACTCTTTTTCTTATAGAAGTTAGAATTGATGGGGGGGGGGAATAACAGATTGTTATGTAGGTCTTTTTATGATTATTGTCAATAATTTATATCCAACTATATTGGTTTTAAGGGTCATTTTTATAAATCCTAGCATGGGGGAGATGTTCTTCTTAATGTAACAACCTATACCCCCAATGCCTCAACGGGAGGATCGCTTGTTGCAAGTAGACCATAGTGCAAAGCCATCTATGTTCGGGACCTTAGATTCTACGTGCTCCCAAGTTTCAACAAGAAATATAATATCAATATCATTTGAGATCAAACTTAGCTTGGGGCCTTTGTTCCATGGAAAGCCCCGAAAATTCCAAGAAAGAAATCGGAGCATGTTGAATTGCTATTTATTACTATCTTTTTGGTTTCTATCTCGAATAACGACTTTTCTATTTCTGGTTATTCCCCATTTTCCTTCTTTTCTAGCTTCTTTTACCTTTTGAACCTCCTTTCTTAATTCTACTTGATCTTTTGGAATGAGATCTTCATTTATAAATTTTCCCGTTCCTTTTAGACTCGAGTTTTTACTAAGTATGTCATACTTATGGTCAGTAGAGCTCACCTTTACTCCGATCGACCTTCCTTTATTCTCAGTTAATTTCCCCAACCTTGTTGCTTCTGTGAGACACGTTGTTTCAATTTTTAATCTATTATGTAATTTTATTTGGGCTATGGCTAAATTATCCTTGTCTTCCTCCTCTTTCAAACTGAAGATTATAAGGCTCAAGGCCCTTTTGTTGTGCTCATGGTCTAATTCTCTCAGTTTTTCATTTCATCTTTAATTGGTTTGATATCTACTTTATCTGCCACACTATTTAGGGTGAGGCAACTGTAAACCTTTTCTTCTAGTTCTTTAATCATGTCCTTCATTTTAAGAGTCTCTAAAGTATCAACATCTCCTTGCTGGGATGTTTGGTTAGTATCTTGGTTTTGCTTTTCTATAACCTGCACGCTAGTCTCCATTGCCTCCATTTTATTCTCCAATAGTTCTATTTGTTTTTGGATCTTGCCTTCAAGAGATGTGAATTTATTTTCCAATATGGATTCTAACTAGCTTGGCTTCTCTTTCTTCTCTATGTTTCTCGAAAGACTCTATATACTCATAAAGGCTCTGTAGAGTAATTGTGCTAGGTCTACCTTTGGTAATCTTTGGTAGCCGTGGTGAATTATTCATACTTGAAAATATATGAGCAGATATGTATTTAGAAAAAGATAAGGCAAGTGTGCACCTCAAATGAGCAAATAGGACCATAGAACTAATTGGATCTCGAAAGATGAATGGTTGTATACCAAATCGGACATTAATTTTATATAATAAAATTAAGTAAAAAACCATTAATTTTATTTTTTTAATTGTTTTCTAATTTAATGGAATTAAATATATTTAATTAGTTTATATTAGTTAATATTGATTTTTAAAAAATTTAACATCTAATATTTAGTTAATAAGTATATTTTATTTAAATAAGGTTTTATAATTTTAATTTAATTATAATAATTATTAGATGAATGAAAGATATTTAATCTTTATAGAATTTTCTTAATAGTATACACAAATTAAATTAAATTTTTGTTTTGTTTGTTTTGTTTTAAATTAAATTTATGAAGCAAAAAAATGTTCTATGAAATGAGTCAAGTTTTTTTGGGCATGTAGTATTAATAAGCCTTGGCCTTTCCCCATGGTAATTGTAATAAGGAAGATATATAGATTAAAAATTTGTCTCGTAAAATGGGGTAAATCTCTTTGATTAAGAATCTTGTTATATATATTTTAATACAATATATATATATTTAACTTTATTTTAATTTTTTACATAATAATATATTATATATTAAATTCAATATGAATAATACAAACCATTATTTATATAAGTATAACATTAATACTATATTAAAAATATTAAAATTTAATTACACCCAAGGAGTTTTTCACTGCGGCCTTTGGATGTCCAAAGGTTGCAGTCAATCACTGAGCTTAATTTTCATCATCCTCTTGCCTATCCAAAAATTACACGTGGTTAGTTTTCACCTCACTCAAAATCATACCTGAGCAACATAGTGTTTGCATTAGTGTTGTTGGTCGTGCCTTTAGTGGAGACGTAGTGTGGCATTGACCAACTTCGGACTTAACCGACTAACTAATGATTGTTAAGGTCATGCTCTCAAATGTTACATGTCAAGCTACGAAGGCTCCCAAACTTTTCATTGCAGATTCAGTCGCTGCGTCTGGTAATTTTTCGCAGAATATATACAGCTTGGCGTAGTGTTGGAGAGATCTATCTTGAACAAGTTGTCAATCATGCCAAACTGACACCTTGTCATATATATTCCGATGCCAAAGTCTATGATTTTTCGTTACGAGGTCTGTTATTTTCGTTACGAGGTCTATGATTTTTTCAGCACTTTCGTTCTCTCATCATTCATAGGAGAAAGTCCTCAAGTATCTTCTGGTATGTTCTTACATTGTTTACCATGACAAGGAATATGTTATTGTTACCATGATGAGGAATACGGCAATTTTTTTTGGTAAAATAAAGCATAGCCAATTAAACTAGAATTGTCGTGCAAATTTTGTAGAATGAAAAAAATCTAATGTTCTTGGGATAATTCTGGCATAGTAGCTTCCATGATTGTATTGATTGCACTCATAATCCTTTGGATATGGAATATTTTCTCTCATCAAAAATGTCGGAAACAGATTGATCGAACTGGAGGTCCGAAACTTGCAACTAACTTACTCAATGTTACGGATCTAAGATGCTTATGATTACCTTATGCGCAAGATAAATACACACCTTGTAATTGTTTTCACGGGTGGTGAAGGCGATTTTGTCTTAGGGTCAAGCATACTGAATCCAGAGCTCGTTTTCAAGTATGAAATTCTGAGAGAGGCCACTTCCAATTTCAAACTAGAGAACCAACTTGGAGATGGAGGTTTTGGATCTGTGTATAAGGTGAGAGCTTAATATCTCTTACAATAAAATAAATTAGATATTCAGAAATAACAATACCTATAAAATTGGAGAAAAAACAAATTGAAGTTTGTCAATCTACAGGGGATTCTCCCTCATGGCAGATTGATTGCAGTAAAACGACTCTATATGGGTACAAGGCATGCGGATGTTGAATTTCGGAATGAAGTGAATCTTATCAATCGTGTTCAACATAGGAATCTAGTGAAATTTATTTGTTGCTCAATGATCGAAGGCTCAAACACCGAAGGATTTTTTCACTGCGAGCTTTAGATTTCCAAAAGGTATTCACTGCAACTGATGAGTGAGCTCGATTTTCGTTGTCCTCCTTCCTATCCAAAAATTACACGTGGTTGGTTTTCACCTCACCTGAAATAATACTTAGAGCAACATAGTTTTTGCATTCGGTGCTGTTGGTCGTGCTTTTAGTGGAAACATAATGTGGAATTGACCAACTCTGGACTTCATTGACTAACTGATGACTGTTGATGAGAGCGGATGGCATGGATGTTGCAGTTGTGGCATGATTCAGTTAAAGAGAAAATGAATACCACTCAAAGGAATCATATAGACCATTGTCGCAATCCCAAACATATTTTCTCAGCTGTTATTTCTCCCCTTTATAATTCGAATTATGATTCCGTCGAATTATCTCGTCGGTTTTTTGTAGGTAATCCCTAAATTGGGTTGTGAATTGGGATATCAAGAACCCTATTCCTATGACGATGTCCAAGATGATCTCTATATAGGCTCCTAGGTCTTCACTGAATTCTAGAGAACTTGTTCGTGTTGACCTGAAATCATACCTAAGAAACATAATTATCATAGCCTCCACTATTATTGTTCATTCAGAGGACCTGCATGGTTTATCAGGTTTAGGTTTGAGTGATCCTTAATAGACTTATAAACGAGTCGATATGTTACAATATTTTATACCAACATCATATCATTTCAATCCTAGGTATAAATGCAGGCAATGTGGGAACCATAGGTGTCATTCCGGATGTATCCCAAGCAAATAAATTGATTGGAAGAAAGAACGAAGGGCAGTGCAAAGTTCTATATTTAGTGTTTAGGAAGTAAGAGTCTCACATCCTCTACAAGAGCATGTCATGGTTCATCATGAAGGAAATATGGATACACCTTTGACTAGTAAAAATGAAATGGGTAGCCTTGGTTCTAGCCATGGAATCATTGCTTGTAATGAAAACTCAAATGCTCATGGTTCATCATGAAGGAAATATGGATACACCTTTGACTAGTAAAAATGAAATGGGTAGCCTTGGTTCTAGCCATGGAATCATTGCTTGTAATGAAAACTCAAGCACTTTGACCCATGCATATGAACAACATCCTTCACAATCATTCAGGGATAGTGCATCTTAGGGCATATGTACTTTATGCTTTTGGATGATCCATCGAATTATAGATCCTATGATAAAATAAATGAATATGGCTTTTATTCCATAGTTGTCACCTCACCTGAAAGCATACCTAAGCATAGCAGTATGAAACTTCAAGTGAAGAGCACAATTGATGACAATGGTGACATTCGAATATTCGATCCAATAGAAGTCCCTTTTTTGATGTCAAAGTTGGAGTTGCTGACTCTAGAACAGTAACATCACAATACAATAAATGTGGATATGATTCATTAAGTGAATACTTAAAAGACACTTACGTGGCAACTGATAAGATGTTAGAACTTTCTTCCTGAACAGAATCCCTTGCCACTGCCAATTTGTCACCAGCTAACAACAATTCAGTTTCAAATAACCTTCCTGCAATAGGAGAGGGAAACTATCATGATTTGGACACTACAAAGGATGAACTTACTATAGGACTACCTTCACTAACATTAGCTTTATCAGATCTCAAAGTGGAAGGTAAGGAGAAATTGTCTTGTACATAGTATAGTTTTTATTGTATCTTTAAATGTGTTAGTGTTTGTTTTACCTCATGCATTTCACATATTTGGAGAATAATACAAACTATTCTAACTTTAACCCTATGTCATCCTCTCTATGAGAGTGTGAAAGGAAGGAGATAGATTGTTGCCAAGGAAGTCACTATTTGATCCAGGTGGATCTTTAAAAAGTACCAGTGGCATGGTAAAAAGGCTCAAAACTCAAAGTGGCAAAATCTTGATAAGCTTAGCATCAAATTGAAGTGCTCATCATCCTAATTTCAACAATGTGAATGACACTGAAATATGATCTCATATGAAGTATTTAGAGTAAGTCAAAGTTCAGTTTTGACTTAGACAGGTAGCAAAACTCTTCGGTGAATGGGGAATTCCAAGTAGCGGGCTGCAGTTTGTTAATCACAACAGGCAGAGGTCTATATGTAAAGAATTGGCCCCCATCACCACGGGGTTGCGATTGTGATATCACAATCGCAGATTAGAGGCGGGTTGATGGTTACAAATTAGCCCCAAGCACGAAAGGGTGTGATGTGATGATTTCATATTGCACATCGCAAAGGGAGAGCGTTTTACAGAATCTACCCTTGGCAGTCAGGGTTGCGATTGTGATATTCAATTGCATATGGCACACACCACATTCATAAACTATAAGAAATGCCTAGCTCTGCTGATTACGATTTGTGATGATTCTATCGAATTTGATATGTATTATGAATTGCAATTGATAATTTCTGTCAAGTCTACCTGCTATCACAAATTGCTCATCGTTTTATCGCCTTTTGCTCATTGCTTAAAGTAAAGGCACAGGTCTGTTCGCCAATTTAAATGTAGATTCTTTGTGTTAAAGCTGTCAGGCTAAGATAATGTGCGATTAAGAGGTTATGAAGGTTTTCCTATGTTTAAACATTTTATTAGCTAAATACTATTTCAGGTTTGAGATTCTTGGTATGGAAACTGTTTGCCTGCTATACTTTTCATTTGTTGAAACTACCCAGATTGAGGAGTTAGCAACCAGCATATATAATGGACTATCCACATAAGGAAAGAGAGAGACTGGAATAGAAGTTTAGAAACTATTGTATACAAAAGTAACCCGATCTGGAAGCATGTCGGAACATCACCTTGAGAAATGGGTAGGTTCTAAGAAGGTGTAGAAGCTTCATTTCTCCGAATTGGGTGTTCGGATAAGCGGTTTTGCACGACTTTTTGCCAAGATTTCAGTGGTACTATATGTCTCTCAAGTTGGTCTCTCCATTCTTCGTCCATCTTCTAGCTTAGAGATATAAGGATTGTAAATGAACGTTTCTTGTACTTTTATCTCTTTTTATGCCACTTAATGAATGAAGGCCTCCCCACTATTGAGCAGGGCCTCAAGACATAGTCCAAATTAAATGAACTCCATAATCAAATATTTGTGTCATGGTTTCCTGCTTATCTTGTTATTTCCACATTGTTTTAAGTTCTTTTATGTTCCATGGTCAATAAGCTCTGTTACATGTAATTCTGATGCATCTATAAGTAAAAGATCTTGGATCAAGTTTGTTATTAGAGCAGGTCTTTGTCAATACGAATTTCATGAATATATTCTAACCTAGAACAAGCTGAGAAAAGGTGAACGAAAGCCTAAGTCCTTTGATCCCAAAGCAATATGTGCACAACGAAGAAGAAACATGACCAATGAAGAAGCTCATTGGGAAGACGAACGAAATTACTGCAAGGTATTTTACAATATGGCAAAGAAAGTGGACAGGTTGTTTTAAGAGCATGAGAAGGAAATTAGGCATGGGAAGGAATATGTCGATGACAATAGATTGGTAAATCATGAAGGTGGTCGAGAATATCCTCCTCCCTCTCCTTCTTCAAGTGATAGTTCTCATCACTCTAATCGAGACTCCAAACACACATCCAAGAAACCATTCTTCAAGCTAGATGTAACGTTTGACCTGCCCATGTATAATGGAGAGTGTAGTGCATAAAAACTTAACAATTGGATAAGCCAGATAGAGGTTTACTGCTAGATTCAGCAGATCAAAGAATATGAGGCAAAGGTCTAGTTAGAATCTCTTTGGTTGAGTGACACTTCTCTTGTTTGGTGGGAGAAAAAGTTGCATAAGGGTAGCAAAAAGTCAGGTAACATTCTTTCCTCTTGGTATAATTTCATTTTTGCATTGTGTTGATGCCCCAAAAATCATTACATCAACATCGGCAGATAACCACCCGGTCCGGACCTTAATACAGCTCCTTTTCTGTTTGGGATGGTGGCTCCGACTGGATATAATGGGATCAGTTTCCCAATAGTGAATAAAAAGGGGGTGAATGAATGATTGGTTTTCTAACAAATGATAATAAATGGAGGACTTATTCTATGAATGAAAAACATAAATGACTATTTTATCCCGCGAAGCTTCTATTCTTTAAGTGCAATGTTTAATAATCTATGTTTGCTGATAGGCATATAGATGACACTATGCAATAAATAAAGACATTCATTTAAATGATAATTGCTTCGTTCAAATAGTTGAACGAAGTAATTGATAAAGCGATATTACACTTCTCTTTTATATTACTGATACATGCATGATTGAAAGAATAGAAAACTGTAAACATCCAATAGTGGAAAGCATAAAGTTTAATGTTAAAACACATTCATATATTCAATAATAGCATAAATGGCCAAACAACAATTCACATAAAAGGGATAAATTCAGACATAGATAATAGTACCATATGAGCTGTGAATTATTCCCTATGCCAATTGCAATTTGAAGTCCTTCTTCTGGTTCAGAAATACTTTAAAATAAAGGCAATAGTGCACATTCACATCAAAGCTTCATTATCAAAATTTGGAAAGATTTGGTCCAGTCTTCATAAAAGAATATGCCTGAAGTACAGTAGTGCAACTTCAGGCTTAAGTCATATACAAAAACTTACGACCCTTTCTAAATACATGAAAGGGTCTATAAATACTAAACTAAGCTGACAGAATACAAAATTAAAATGCTACTAAATTGGTATAATCTGATCTTAAAATATCTCTCCCACAGTGATCCGGAAATTGGCAGTGATGATTCATTCTTATGGCTGTTTGCCCTTTGTCCTGAGTTGGCATATTGCCAGCATTGGCTCCACTTCTTAAGGACGACTGAGACAAGACTTGATTTGATCAGCATAGGCGACATCATGTATATCGGGAATGATACACCCGATTGCATCCGTCAGGCATTTGAGGGCGGCTCTCTGACTGTATGGTTTTACTAGGAACAATCAATAGGTGTCCCAAGTTAAAATTTTAATCCCTGAGATTAATCTCCCATTATTTTCAAGCTCTTGGTTACATGACTGCTCCAATGTCTTGGCCGATAATAGTTTACCTGGTGTACATTGAGAAATCATGTTAGATAAATAGAGAGTATTATTGATCAAGTCAATTAAATTGCTCGTAGATAACTTGCATCTGGAAACAGCTCTCTCTGCTTTCATTAATTGGGACTATGACTCTATGAATAGGATTTCCTTATGGGATTCTAAGATTTTGGGCAAGTTTGTTGCCTTTCCCTCATTAGAGTCCTGCCATGTAAGAAAATCTGTCAAAGTGTCTTCGGCTTGCTCTAAATCCTACCTGGCATCCATTGACTTATCTATTATAGATGATGTTATGTCGCATAAAGGTTCAACTTGGGCGATTTCATGACATAACAATCTTATTTTTGTTATTAATTCCTTGTTAATTTGCATTGCCTCTGCTCTGAACTCAACAGGTTGGGGAGGACTCTTGAACCTTTCTACTTGAGCTGATAATTGAGAAATTTTCTCATCTTTTGTCTTTGCCATCTGTTCATTCATCGCCTTCAACTTTGATAATGCCTCGGATAGTTCCTTCTGTTTCTGGATTTCTCCCGAATCGATCCTCTGCTTCTCTTCATGCAACTGTTTGTTTAGCTGGTTGTTTAATTGTTGTTGTGTGGACAGTTGCTGTTGTAGTTGCTCTAACTTCTGATGCTCTTCCGATAGCTGCGCTTGTAATAAAGTGATCGCTTGATCCTTTTCCTTCAGCAAATTGCTTACCTCCGATGCCTTATCCATGGTGGCTGCCGAATAGGCATCGACATACTGAGATAACTTGGTTAGGTCATCAGAGGGGTTGAATTATTCTCTCCATACCACATTCGCTGTTATTGTTTGTTCAGGGAAAAAAGAAGGTTGATCAATCCTTCTTCTTTTCCACTATCGCTTTATCACAGCCCTGTGTTTTGGGCTATAGAAAACATCTACAGGAGGAATGTCCTCCATTTGCAAAATAATTTGATCGGAAGGGTTCTTCGGAATTATTTCTACTACTGTATTTGAGGGTGGACCGCTGGTTCCTTTGCTTGGAACCTCCTTTGATGCTGTATCTTGTGTATCGGCAGCTTTGGATGTTTCGGTGTCCGTTGAGGTCTCAAGATTGCCTATAATTGTATTGAATTGTTTTCATTCTTCAAGCAATCTTGGGTCCACTTGAGTATCAACATTTATTTCTTTGCTGCTCTGCTCCTGCTAATTTTTTTGTTCTTCTTCCCTTATTCTCTCCTGTTGCTTCTTTTTTGCCTCCTCCTGTTCTTTTCTCTGTGCGTCTTCCTATTCTAATCTTCGAAGTTCCTCCTGCTCTCTTCTCTGGACTTCTTCATAGATTGCAGATGTAGCAGGAGGTTCATTAGTAAGCTGCTGCTCAGGCTCACTTGAATGAATCATCGGGGTAGTAGCTAACAAATCTAGGGGCACAGTTTGCAACCTCTGTTCTCTAAGTTTGTTAAATTCTACTGACCCGTCATCACGATATCTCATTTTGGCTAGATGTTGTACCTGGAAGATTGACTTGGCAGAGGAGAACAAGTCATCAAACTCATCTTCCTTGTGCTCGAATTTAGTAAGCTTGGCTTGATCCAGGGCATTATAGATGACTTTCTTCGGGTCAAAGCATCTATTAGACAGAGTGGCGAGACTTAGGACGTTCATTTTTTCTGCCTCTTTCTCTGCATGTTTATAGTCATGCAGAGTATAGACGCCACACCTAAGAGGAAAAGGAGGCCAAACTTGCTTCTTTGAATTTCTGAGAGTTTTAGTGGTTGACGCAGTTGTAAGTTGATATGTTATTTTGCGAGCTAATAGCTTGTCTGGTATGTACAAGTGGAGGACATGAGGTCTGGCCTGACTGCCGAAAACTCCTACATAGGTGAATTTTTATTCTCCAAACTAGGTTCCTAGGGCTGTCAAGTCAATCTCAGCCTAAGAGGAGATCTTAGGGGCATGTTTATCAAAAATTGCATAGTAGAGAGGTAGCATGAATCCATTGCAGACTTGGTATAAATGGTGTTTATAATGAGCTTTCCATAGTTTCTGGTGGTATACATGAATAGGCATAGGGTCCTGTGGAGTCCATCTCCACCCTAACACAGGAAACTCAGAATTGAAACAGAGGGTATCCAGAATGTAGGCACTAAAATAAAATGGAGGGATGAACCTATCAGTAACACGGGATTTGTTTATGAATTCAAGAATAGCCATAGCCAACTTATTAGATAATATAGTCCCCGAATCCATTATCTCACTATTACATGCCACTTCCATCAAAGGAACCATCTCTATAGAAAATTTGGAAGAATCATGCAATCCCCACAATCGACACATCATGACTCCAGAATAACAATAAGGAGAGCATAAGGAGTCGATGGAGTACTTACCCGAAGACTCATGTTTGTGTTTCGCTGGGTTCTGTCTCCATTCTCGTATAGGCGCTGACTCGGTCTCATTCTCATCTTGAAACTTCTCTAGAAATGCTTTATTGTACTTCTTCTTTGGCTCGGGCAAGTGGTACATTTGTCTGAAATCGTTGGGCTGAAATGAACCAAATACTCTTCCATCAACAGTGCAGAATGTTATGTCCGTGATTGGAATTTCCTCAATTTCCCATCTCACCACATCCGTATATGGAAGAATTTTCTCTCGGGCTGCTATCCTATGTAGGTAGGAATCAGGCAAATATTTTAAAGTAGCATCAGATTTCCAGCTTGAACCTGCTGAAGCTTGTACCAATGTTTGCTGAGGGTCCTCGACTTCTACCAAGTTGTAAATAATTTTCCAAGTAGTGCTGCCAAGGCCGAGACATGTGGTATCTGAGATTAACCCCTTCTTGCTTGGTCCCAGATCGGTGACATGTTGTCCTGTTACCATAGGAGTTGAAGGCGTTCCAGACTTCTTAGATTTCTTTCCCATCGTTAATGCAAAAAAACTCTGCGCAAGAGAAAAATAAACGTAATGCAGAGAATAGATGGCTAAAACCAAGTATGAGGAAATTGCGTCAATCAATGAGTAATGGAGGATTTATCATAAGGCTCCCGCGGATGCAATCTCTAAAAGGATTTAGGCATGACTGCTCATTAATTGGCCGTTAAGACCTGTCAATCATTTAATTGCTCATTATATCCTTTATTTGTCGAATAATGGTTTAACCGTGGATTTGATTTTTTGGCGGTTGGACGCGAGCGAATCTCTATCGGGAAGAGAAAAGGCTTTCAATGATAATTAATATGTAATATAGCGAAATCATATTGATCCTTTTCGAAAGTCGTGTTTTGGGCTCATCGCAATCAGTAACCGGAGGAAGGTTTGGGAAATTTTATTTATGTCTTATGGAATCCCCGATCGCCGATAGCGATATCGCTTAATTCACATCGGGAGATTGAACGAGGAGAGTTTGTTATGTTCACGTCACATTCCCCGACCGTCGATTGTAATATCACGTCAGAGCAAAGGGGAGGGGCCTTTTATTATTTGTTTTCCCAATATCCATTGGCTATTTTACTTTTATCGCATCGGGGAAAATCAATGGGTCATGGTTTATGCCTCCTTTGTTGTTGCGATATGCGATCTTGCAATCACTTTATCAAAATAATAAAGGATTATTCGTTTTGATTTATTTCAAAAGGTTTAAAGCTTTTTTGTTTATTTCCGAACCTTTAGAAGAGTGATGGATTAATACCAATTTAATCTAAAAGGGGCCCATTTCAATTTATAGTTTTCTAAAGTAAAATAAATTGAAATGGGGGGTTGTTGTATAGCACAACAATTGGCGATTCGCTAGAAGAAACAGTTATCTCTGAAAAAGTTATTGAAATTTTGAACTTTCCTTACATAGATACCTTATCAAAAAGGAAAGTTCTAATATAACCAAGTATACACACATTCTGAATATAATAAAGACATGTTTTTGCTAATTCTTTCCCTTGTTAAAACTAAATACATTCTAAGTTTTAAATTTGCCTTTATTGGTTGATAAGATAAAACAAAACACCTTTCCAACTTAGCCATTTTAGTTGACTCCTTTGTCACCGGTAGAGCCTCTGCTGCCAGCAAACATTCATAGTTTCGACAGGGATACCTTTTAACCATTTGATTGTTCACGACCCCTTCCATCTCAGAGTATGATTAAAAGAATGAACTCAAAACATGTTTTCATATTTTGTATTTCTTTTCTTTTATATTTTTTGTAAGATAAAAAGCCATTGTCCTGGTTTGGTTGCCAACTGATTTGACAATGCCATTCACTGGTTGTAATCTAATCGAACAAGATGGCTCGTGACGAGACCCCTTGTCTTATGTTTATAAGCCATTACCCTGTTTTGGTATGCAGTGTTGGTAATGTCGGTTAGACTATTTCCCAACGATCATGGTAAGCATGCTTGTAATAAGACCCCTCATCTTTATATCAGATATTTTAGAATTACACTCTGAGTAGTCATATACTTGAATGAATGGGATGAACAATTTTCTCCTTAAGAGAAAATGGATGACAAGGTAAGAGTTGAGGATGCTAAGATTGAATCAGTCTCTGTTTTGATATTGATAACCTTTTTTGTGACCAGTTTGAAAACATTAAAATGATTTACAGTAGTTCTAAATCTTGAGAGGATTTTCACAAAACAAAATGGGGTTTTCAGAATGCTAATATACCTAATTTCCTAGAAATTGTTCCTTTTGTTTAAGATTTCTATTTTACAAAAGTAAATATTAAAATACTTTTTTCTGAGCAACATTTCAATATAGAAAAGGTCAATAGAAGCTATTTTACAACCTTATTTCCTAATGATCCTGAATATTGCTAATCCTACTGAATTTAAAAGAGAAGGGTTTTCCTCCTCAATTGAAGAATTTCTTTAAGATGAGGCCATTAACAGGAAGAGAGTCCCTCTTTCCTGATAGATCTTGTAATATGAATGTCGAATGGCCTACCTTCTCGCTGATCTGAAATGGTCCAAGCCACATCATTTGGAATTTGGTGTGTTTACCCTTATCCTCATGTGCTTTGTCCCATTTTAGAACTAGATCACCAACTTGCAACTGTTTAGAACTAGACGAAGCTGAATCAAATGATAACTTGATTATCTGCTAATGTTTATCATGAGTAATTTTGGCCTTTTCTCTTTCTTCTTCTAATTTTAAAATCTGATCA
>APFE030055033.1:86881-110303 GCA_000404065.3 Pinus taeda | reverse complement strand
TCCCTGAGATTAATCTCCCATTCTTTTCAAGCTCCTGGTTACATGACTGCTCCAATGTCTTGGCCGATAATAGTTTACCTGGTGTACATTGAGAAATCATGTTAGATAAATAGAGAGTATTATTGATCAAGTCAGTTAAATTGCTCGTAGATAACTTGCATCTGGAAACAACTCTCTCTGCTTTCATTAATTGGGACTGTGACTCTGTGAATAGGATTTCCTTATGGGATTCTAAGATTTTGGGCAAGTTTGCTTCCTTTCCCTCATTAGAGTCTTGCCATGTAAGAAAATCTGTCAAAGTGTCTTCGGCTTGCTCTAAATCTTTCCTGGCATCCACTGATTTATCTATTATAGATGATGTTATGTCGCATAAAGGTTCAAGTTGGGCGATTTCATGACATAACAATCTTATTTGTGTTATTAATGCACTGCCTCTGCTCTGAACTCAGCAGGTTGGGGAAGACTCTTGAACCTTTCTACTTGAGCTGATAATTGAGAAATTTGCTCATCTTTTGTCTTTTCCATCTGTTCATTCATCGCCTTCAACTTTGATAATGCCTCGGATAGTTCCTTCTGTTTCTGGATTGCTCCTGAATTGATCCTCTGCTTCTCTTCATGCAACTGTTTGTTTAATTGTTGCTGTGTGGACAGTTGTTGTTGTAGCTATTCTGACTTTTGCTGCTCTTCTGATAGCTGCGCTTGTAATAAAGCGTTCACTTGATCCTTTTCCTTCAACAAATTGCTTACCTCTGATGCCTTATCCATGGTGGCCGCCAAATAGGCACCGACATACTGAGATAACTTGGTTAGGTCATCGGAGGGGTCGAATTCTTCTCTCCATACCACATTTGTTGTTATTGTTTGTTCAGGGAACAAAGAAGGTTGATCAATCCTTCTTCTTTTCCGTTGTCTCTTTATCACAACCCTATGTTTTGGGCTATAGAAAACATCTAGAGGAGGAATGTCCTCCACTTGCAAAATAATTTGATCAGAAGAGTTCTTCGGAATTATTTCTACTACTGTATTTGAGGGTGGACCGCTGGTTCCTTTGCTTGGGACCTCCTTTGATGCTGTATCTTGTGTATCGGTAGCTTTGGATGTTTCAGCATCCGTTGAGGTCTCAAGATTGCCTATCATTGTATTGAATTGTTGCCATTCTTCAAGAAATCTTGGGTCCACTTGAGTATCAACATTTATTTCTTTGTTGCTCTGCTCCTACTGCTTTTTCTGTTCTTCTTCCCTTATTCTCTCATGTTGCTTCTTTTTTGCCTCCTCTTGTTCTTTTCTCTGTGCGTCTTCCTGTTCTAATCTTCGGAGTTCCTCCTGCTCTCTTCTCTGGACTTCTTCATAGATTTTGGATGTATCAGGAGGTTCATTAGTAAGTTGCTGCTCAGGCTCGCTTGACTGAATCATCGGGGTAGTAGCTAACAAATCTAGGGGCACAATTTGCAACCTTTGTTCTCTAAGTTTGTTAAATTCTACTAACCCGTCATCATGATATCTCATTCTGGCTAGTTGTTGTACCTGGAATATTGACTTGGCGGAGGAGAACAAGTCATCAAACTCATCTTCCTTGTGCTCAAATTTAGTAAGCTTGGCTTGATCTAGGGCATTATAGATGACTTTCTTCAGGTCAAAATGTCTATTAGGCAGAGTGGCGAGATTTAGGACGTTCATTTTTTTTTCCTCTTTCTCTGCATGTTTATAATCATGCAGAGTATAGACACCACACCTAAGAGGAAAAGGAGGCCAAACTTGCTTCTTTGAATTTCTGAGAGTTTTAGTGGCTGACGCAGTTGTAAGCTGATATGCTATATCGCGAGCTAATAACTTGTCTGGTATGTACAAGGGTAGGACATGAGGTCTGGCCTAACTACCAAAAACTCTTACATAGGTGAATTTTTCTTCTCCAAACCAGGTTCCTAGGGCTGTCAAGTCAATCTCAGCCTAAGAGGAGATCTTAGGGGCAGGTTTATCAAAAATTGCATAGTAAAGAGGTAGCATGAATCCATTGCAGACTTGGTATAAATGGTGTTTATAATGAGCTTTCCATAGTTTCTAGTGGTAGACATGAATAGGCATAGGGTCCTGTGGAGTCCATATCCACCCTAACACAGGAAACTCGAAATTGAAACAGAGGGTATCCAGAATATAGGCCTAAAATAAAATGGAGGGATGAACCTATCAGTAACGCGGGATTTGTTTCTGAATTCAAGAATAGTCGTAGCCAACGTATCTGATAATATAGTCCCCCAATCCATTATCTCATTATTACATGCCGCTTCCATCAAAGGAACCATCTCTATGGAAAATTTGGAAGAATCATGCAATCCCCACAATCGACACATCATGACTCCAACATAACAATAAGGAGAGCATAAGGAGTCGACGGAGTACTTACCCGAAGACTCATGATTGTGTTTCGTCGGGTTCTGTCTCCATTCTCGTATAGGCGTTGACTCAGTCTCATTCTAATCTCGAAACTTCTCCAGAAATGCTTTATTGTACTTCTTCTCTGGCTCGCGCAAGTGGTCCATTTGTCTGAAATCGTTGGGCTAAAATGAACCAAATACTCTTCCATCAACAGTGCAGAATGTTCTGTCCGTGATTGGAATTTCCTCAATTGCCCATCTCACCACATCTGTATATGGAAGAATTTGCTCTTGAGCTGCTATCCTATGTAGGTAGGAATCAGCCAAATCTTTTAAAGTAGCATCAGATTTCCGGCTTGAACCTGCTGAAGCTTGTACCGATGTTTGCTGAGGGTCCTCGGCTTCTACCAAGTTGTAAATACTTTGCCAAGTAGTGTTGCCAAGGCCGAGACATGTGGTATCTAATATTAACCCCTTCTTGCTTGGTCCCGGATTGGTGGCATGTTGTCCTGTTACCATAGGAGCTGAAGGCATTCCAGACTTCTTAGATTTCTTTCCCATCGTTAATGCAAAAAATACTCTTCGCAAGAGAAAAATAAACGTAATGCAGAGAATAGATGGCTAAAACCAAGTATGAGGAAATTGCGTCAATCAATGAGTAATGGAGGATTTATCATAAGGCTCCTGCGGATGCAATCTCTGAAAGGATTTAGGCATGACTGCTCATTAATTAGCCGTTAAGACCTCTCAATCATTTAATTGCTCATTATATCCTTTATTTGCCGAATAATGGTTTAAGCGTGGATTTGATTTTTTGACGGTTGGACGTGAGCGAATCTCTATCGAGAAGAGAAAAGGATTTCAATGATAATTAATATGTAATATAGTGAAATCATATTGATCCTTTTCGAAAGTCACGTTTTGGGCTCATCGCAATCGATAATCGGAGGAAGGTTTAGGCAATTTTATTTAAGTCTTATGGAATCCCCGATCGCCAATAGCGATATCGCTTAACTCGCATCGGGAGATTGAACGAGGAGAGTTTGTTATGTTCACGTCGCATTCCCCGACTACCAATTGCGATATCGCGTCGGAGAAAAGGGGATGGGCCTTTTATTATTTATTTTCCCGATATCCATTGGCTATTTTTCTTTTATCGCATCGGGGAAAATAAATGGGTCATGGTTTATGCATCCTTTGTTGTTGCGATATGTGATCTTGCGATCGCTTTATCGCAATAATAAAGGATTATTCGTTTTGATTTATTTCAAAAGGTTTAAAGCTATTTTGTTTATTTCCGAACCTTTAGAAGAGTGATGGATTAATACCAATTTAATATAAAAGGGACCCATTTCAATTTATAATTTTCTAAAGTAAAATAAATTGAAATGGGGGGTTATTGTATAGCACAACAGGTAGAAACCAGGACGAAGTGTGAGTAAGCCATGAAAGAAGAGATGGACTCCTTAACACATAACCAAAATTGGTACTTAGTCAAGTTTTCTGTAGGTAAAACAAGATTTCAGAATAAATGGGTTTACAGGCTAAGGGAAGCAGATGGAGGTAGAAAAATGTATAAAGCTAGACTTGTGGTGAAGGGATTTGGACAAAAAAAGGGTATAGATTTTGATGAGATATTTTCTCCTGTTGTGAAAATGACTTCAATTAGAACTATTTTAAGTCTAATAGTAGCTGAAGATTTTCATCTTGAGCAGTTAGATGTAAAGACAACTTTTCTCCATGGGGATTTGGAGGAAGAGATATATAGGCAACAACCACAAGGATATGAGGTAAAAAGGAAGGAGAAACTAGTGTGCAGGTTGAAGAAGAGCTTGTATGGCTTAAAATAGGCTCCAAGGCAATGGTATCTAAAATTTGACAGGTTTAAGTTTGAACAAGATTATACTAGATGTCACTCTAATCATTGTGTTTATCTCAAATGGAAGAAATGGCAGCTATATTATATTGTTATTTTATGTAGATGACATGCTTGTTGCAGGTTCTAACATGCAGAAAATAAATGTGCTCAAACGGAAATTGGCAAACTCATTTGCAATGAAGGATTTGGGTGTTGCAAAACAAATCCTTGGTATGAGAATAACTAGAGATAGGAATAATCAAAACTTAACATTGTCTCAAAGTGAGTACGTAGAAAAGGTGTTGAAAAGGTTTAATATGCAGAATGCAAAACCGGTTAGTATACCTTTGGCTAGCAATTTCAAATTAAGGAGGCGTGTCCCAAGACTCAGGAAGAAATGGATCATATGTCTAAAGTTACATATGCATCAGCAGTTGGAAGCTTAATGTTTACAATGGTATGCACAAGGCCTGATATTGCACATCCAGTGGGAGTTGTAAGCAGGTACATGAAAAATCCAGGAAAAGAACATTGGATGGTGGTGAAGTGGATTCTTAGATATTTGAGAAGTACCACAAATCAAGCATTATGCTTTGGTGGTTCAAACATTGCTCTACAGGGATATGTTGATGCAGATATCACAGGTGACAGAGTTAATAGGAGGAGCACAACATGATATGTATTTACCATAGTTGGAACAACTATTAGTTGGGTTTCAAAAATCCAAAGTGTTGTTGCACTTTCAACAACAGAAGTAGAGTATGTTGCTACTATAGAGGCTAGTAAAGAAATGATTTGGTTACAAAGGTTTCTGGATGAGTTGGGTAAGAAGCAAGAGTTGGGAAGGTTACATAGTGACAACGAAAGTGCCATACATGTTACAAAGAACTCTACATTTCATTCCAAGACTAAACATATACAGCTCGAGTACCAATTCATACAGTCAGCATTGGAAGATGGATAGTTGAAGCTGGAAAAGATACACACTAGCCAGAATCCTGCAGATATGTTAACAAAAGTTGTAACCAGGGAGAAACTGAGAATCTGCTCAGTTTCAATTGCTCTTCAAGTATGATGAAGAAGAAGAGAAACAACCAGGTCAAAAGTGGAGTCATTTTCTAGCAAATGAAGCAGCGGTGGAGTTGTTATAATCAATCTCCAAGTGGGAGATTGTTGGGTGTGGAGCCTCATTATCTTCTGTATTCAAAGGTTTCAACTAGATGTATACCCCAGGAAGACTATATGCCCCTCCACGCAGGGGGGTGCGGGGGGGGACATTTCCCCCACGGCAGTCCAGGGGGGCTAATCCCCCCTAGTTGGGGGGTCCGGGGCTAGCGGTCCCCCGGCGGGGGTTTGGGGGCAACACCCCTGAAGCTAAAAATAGATGTAAAATTGCATTGTAAAAGTTTAGTAATTTCTAGTCAATCTAGGTCGTTCATTAGGTGGATGATCTGACGGTAGAAGTTATGTTTAGTTTAGGGTCTTTTGCCCTAGAAGACAACCCCTCACTATATATGAGGGAATTGTATTGCGTTTATGTAGATCTGTATTCTAAGTGAGGAAGAGAAAGGAGATTGAGAGCAAAGAGGGAGTTATGGTGGATCTGTTGTAGGTTTTATCTCTTCAGTTTGCTGGATAATATAATAAAAGAAGGACTAGCTATTTCTCCGTGGATGTAGCCCAAACAGGGTGAACCACGTAGATCTGTGTCTCCCTCGTTTATGCGTTTTCTGTGTTTATATTTTAGCAATATTTTATGTGTTCCATTGCTCTGTAATATATAATTTTCTAACATAAAATGGAAAAGGTGGATTTAGGTACTTCATTTAAATGCTTGAGAATGATTGCATATGAAGAAATTAGTAAAAGCGGTGAATTGCAAGGGAATTGAATAACATGTTCTCTCGAAACAAACAAACATGGAGACTAGAATAAGAAGTTGTTGAATAATTAGATGAAGCATTAAACTCCAAGGAACATGCAATTATAAATTGGGAGACAATACTTGAGGAGCCTATTTTGGAGGTTGAGTATGAAAGATGAGCAAAGGATGTTGTTGAAACAGAGAAATATGGTTTAAAGAGGATATTAAATCACATAATAGATATTCCATACATTCACTACATGAGGGTATTAATGGCTATTCAAGTCGTATGACCTAATGTTTCTCTAAATCCCACACAAAAAAAATTAAGACAAATATTATGGTCCCACAGAAAAAAAGGAACCATATTTGATGCAGGAGCATCTGATTGAAAAGGCAACAGCTGGAAATGGTTTTTTATTTTCTGCTCAAAAGGAAGAGAAACATTAAGAATTTTGTTTTATTTTTGTTTTACTTAAATTTGGGCTGATACAACCATTATCCTTTAAAAATTAAGCAAGCAATTAAAATTAAGATTAGTTAAGAGTATGTTTAATGAAACTGTAAGGTAACTGAAGGAAAGTTTCTCAACTGTAAGGGACTACCGGTAAGGCATAAAAGCAAAACCAGATCCCCACTGTGGGGGGTTGCCATCCAGAGAGAAGAAAGAATACAGAAATTGAAATTATAATTTGTTTTCTTGAGTATATGTGGAAGAAAATGAATATAAAATTTCTGTCATAAAGAAAGAAAGAAAAATTATTTTTCTTGTGCATTGGTACTTCAAATATTGTTTTAAGCAAAATAGTGAAGTATTTCATTAAAGAGGCCGAATGACATCAACAAAAGTCTCGTGACTGAAGGCGTTTCAGACTAGAAACTAGACAAAGGCAAATCCAACATAGATATCACATTCTTTATCAAAAACAAAGCTACATTTACATTCAGTATTCAAGCACCCCTATGCATCTGTTACATTTCAAAATTTAATAGTTCAATATACATTTATGAAACCCAAACAATAGAGGGTTTCAAAATCCACAAGTGCCGAAAAAAACTTTTTTGTAGGTCGAGACGAGTCTAACAATGAAGGTTTGAAACCCATGAAACCATACAAAACAGAACTGAGAAAACAAAACCCCAAGAGTTTACGTCTGACTAAGTATAACGCAAGCAAAAACAAGAAGACAATCACAGAGGGATCCTAACCTATTTTCCCAAGCCCCAAAGACTCCCAAGAACGAGGCCGTGGAGCAGCACTCTCCAGGTATGACTTGCAAATCACTATGAAAATGAGATGGGTAGTCAAAAATCGGAAAGGAAAGTAAAATAAGGTGACAGAGAGTAGATAAAAGAAGGGAAGAACAAGAGTTTACTTGGAGAAAGCTTTTCTCTGAGTTAGAGGACGAGAACCGAGTACGTAGCCATATGGTTTCTCCCAACAAGAATGCCATTGGTAAGTCTACCTGCTCACCAAGGGGCTAGAGGGTTATAATCTAAAAAATGAGATGCAAAAATGAAACCAAAACAAAAGATTACCTGAAGTAGTGTTTGCTGAGCTACCCACATAAGTAGTAAGGGAAGAACCTGTGGATACATACAGCCAGGTCAAAACTAGAACCAACATGAGAAACCACCACAAGCAGAACAAAAATGAAGCATAAGGTAGGCAGGAAAGAATAGGTGAAAAAACTTGTAGATTGAAAGTCGACCTGAAGCCTCCCTCAACAAGCAAAAAAACCACCACAAAAAACAAGTGAAGGAATAGCACATACAAAGAGCTGAACCAAACCAACAATAGATGCAAGAATGGAGGTCGACTCTTAGCTTTCCCTCAGCAGATGTGAATTATCTACATTTGCGAATCCAAGGACGGTACAGAGGGGCAGGCCAAAACAATTAAAAGTTCATTAAACCCTCACATCTAAGACCTTGTTTTTTATTCGGAGGATCTATGAAGTTAAATGGTTGTTGACATGTTTCCGGCCTCGGTATTACCACCAATTTTTGGTATCAGAGCAGGTTCATTCCTTTTCTCAGTAAATATGGAGGTAGGTAGAAGAGGTCGAGGTAGAGCCATCATAAGAGTAGCATATGAAGGGCTACGAGAAGAGATCAGGACCTTAACTGCATGTTTGGTAGCAGTGGAAGCAGGAAAGCACAAATATTTGGAAGGTGGGGATGACAATGAGGAAAAAAACACAGCCACGGCGGATGGGTGAGATGAAGAGGGACCAAAGATTAAACTGTTGAGATCAATTTTGCTGGCTAGTAGCAAGCCAAGACCGAAGCTTTCTAATTATGATTGCAGTTTGTCCACAGAGGCATTGTTAGACTGGATAAGTGAACTATATAAATATTTTTAATATGAAGAGGTCAACAAAGACAAGAAGATCAGGTTTGTTGTCACCAAATTGAAAGGACATGCAGCACTATGGTGGGATAGTGTGTAGGAAGAAATGAGAAGAATTAACAAACCATTGATTAAAAAATGGCACAGGATGATTGCTAATATGAAGAGAAAATTTCTACCTAAAGATTACCAAATTTCCTTTTATAGACAAGTACAAAACCTGAGACAAAGAACGATGACCGTAAAGGAATATACTAAATAATTTTATAAAGTAAACCTGAGCGCTGGCTATGTTGAAGATACCCCTGAGAAAATACCGAGGTTTGTAAATGGTCTACAGATAGAGATCCTAGAAGAAATTAGTATTATTTCCCCTAAGACCATAGAGGAAGCCTATCAGAGTGCTTTGAATGCGGAGGAAAAGATCACGAGGAAACATAATTCAAGAAGAGGACGTAGTTTTGGGAGAGGTAGGGGAGAGTCCTTTGGCAGAGGTAGAACTGCCAATAGCAATGAAGAGGGAAGAAGTTCGAAAACTTTAGGATAGACTGAAAGGGAAGGTCACACTAGAAGAGGAAGTTCATACCAATGAGGAAGAGGTAATGGCAGAGGTAGAGGAAATACCTATCAGTGTTACAAGTGTCACAAGTGGGGACATAGGTCCTTTAAATGTCCTGAAAATGAACAAACTAGATAGAGGGGAGCATATGTTGCTTAGCCTGATGAAGCAGAGGCACCGCCACAGGAGGTGGAAAATATGCCTGAAATTGGGGAAGCCTTGGTGTTGAACAAGGTGTTATTGAAACTAGCTGATTAGGAACAGAGGAAAGCATTGTTTCGGACTATGTGAAAGTTACATGGGAAATGCTACAAATTAATCATAGACAATGGAAGTACTGATAATCTAGTAGCTACTGAAATGGTGGGGAAATTGGGTTTGAAGAAGTTGAAGCACCCAACTCCATATAGGGTGTCTTGGCTGAAGAAAGGACACTAACTGTTGGTCGATGAGCAGTGAAAACTAGAATTTCATATTGGCAAGTACAAGGAAAAGGTGACTTGTGATATCATGCTGATGGACATGTGCCATATTCTGCTAGGTAGACCATGGCAGTATGTCAGGAAGGTCGTCCATGATGGGGAAACAAATTGTTACAAGTTTGTTAAAGATGGGATAAAGCATATGTTAGCGCCCATGAAGGAAGAGGATGTTGTAGAAACCATTGGGAAAAAAACATTATTGTTAGGTGGAAAATAACTTTTGTGAAAGATTGAGGATAATAAGGTAAAATATGCAGTTGTGGGAAGGAAAAAGCCATTATTGATACATACTGAGATTACTGACTTGCCTGTAAAGATACAAGACATGCTGCAGGAATTTAGTGATATTGTGGTAGATGATCTACTAGACAAATTACCACCAAAGTGAAGCATTAGTCACCATATTGATTTCATTCTAGGAGCTAGTTTGCCAAACAAATCTGCTTACCGGATGAGTCCAAAGGATAATGAGGAAATTAGGAAGCAGGTGTAGGAGTTGTTGGATAAAGGGTTGATTCAGGAAAGTCTAAGCCCTTGTGCGGTTCTGACTGTTTTAGCTCCCAAGAAAGGAGGTGAATGGAAAATGTGCACTGATTCCTGGGAAATTTACAAGATCAATATCAGGTACATGTTTCCTTTACCTCGAATGGATAATATGATGTATTGTTTGAGTGGATCAACATACTTTTCAGAGATAGACTTGAAAAGAAGCGAACACCAAATCAGGATTCGAGAACGTTATGAGTGGAAGACAACTTTCAAGACTAATGAAGGCTTATGAAAGAGATGATGAAAGAATTCATTGGTAAATTTGTGATTGTATATCTGAATGATGTACTTATATTCAGCAAAATTAAGGAAGAGCATTTTCGTGCTAGGTATGTATTGGAAAAATTGCAGTAAAATATATTACTGATAAATTTGAAGAAATGTTCTCTTTTCAAGAAATAATTAATTTATTTTGGATTTTTGATTTCCGAGAATGAACTAAAAATGGATCCGCAGAAGGTTGTAGCCATAGTTAGTTGGCCATCTCCCAAGAGTTTGTTTGAGGTACAAAGTTTTCATGGATTGATGAGTTTTTATCACAAATTTATTAGAAATTTTAGTGGAATTTGTGTACCCATGGTGGACACCATTAAGAAGGCAAATCAGCCTTTTCGTTGGACATAATCGACTGAGAAGAGTTTTTAGCTACTCAAAAGGAAGATCACTGAAAAACCAATATTAATATTACCATACTTTAACAAACTCCTTCAAGTTTGCTATGATGCCAGTGGGATAGCCATTGGTGCAGTACTCAGCCAAGAAGACAAGCCAGTAGCCTACTGTAGTGAGAAATTAAATGAAAGTAGGCAGAAGTACACGTCTTATGACAAATAATTTTATGCAATCGTCCAAGCACTAAAGCATTGGAGACATTATCTATTGGCCAATGAATTTATCTTATTTTCAAACATTTCTGCATTACAATATATTATGCAACAACATGAGCTGAACCATAAACATGCGAAGTGGGTGGAGTACTTGCGTGGTTTTACATTTGTGTTGAAACACATCAGTGGTCAAGCCAATAAAGTGGCAGATGTATTAAATAGGAGGAATTCGATCCTAAAACAAAGTACGTTACAAGTATTAGGATTCAAACATCTTAAGTACTTGCATGAAATAGATGCAAATTTTAATGAATCCTATGAAGCTTGCCAAAATCCACTATTGAGGGATAACAATTCATGGCAGGAGTATAATATGCAGGAGGGGTTGCTATTCAAAGGAGGGTAGTTGTGTATCCTGCCTGGAATGTTCTATGAGAGAGAAATTAATCCAGGAAAAACATAATGGAGGTTTAGCTGGGCATTTTGGCATAAGAAAAGAGTTTGGATTAGTTGAGCCACTTTTGCTATTGGCCAAAGATGCGTAGAGATGTATAGAGGTTTGTGACTATATGCAAAGTGTGTCAGCTTGCAAAAGGACACAACCAGAACACAGGCTTGTATACACCCTTACCTATCTCGAACAGACCATGGGACTCAGTTAGTTTAGGCATTGTCTTAGGTATGCTGAAGACACAGCGAGGATTCGATTCGATCATGGTGGTGGTAGATTTTTTCATCAAAATGGCACATTTCATTCCTTGTAGGAAAACCAGTGATGGCACACATGTAGCACACTTGTTTTTCATAGAGATAATCAGATTTCATGGCCTTCCAAAGTCTATTATTTTAGACTGAGACGTAAAGTCTACAGGGCATTTTTGGCAAACCTTATGGAAAACATTAGACACCAAACTAAACATCAGCTTAGCTTATCACCCGCAAACTGATGGGAAAACCAAAGTGGTCAACTAAAGTGTGGGAAATCTACTAAGGAGTTTGGTTGGTGAAAATTCTTGACAGTGGGATTGTGTACTTGCACAAGCGAATTTGCTTATAACGATTCACCCAACAGAAGCATGAGAAACAGTCCTTTTCATATTCTATACAGAATGCACCCACATGGAGTACATGAGTTGCAGGATTTGGGTCAGTTGGAATGAAAGAGTGCTAATGGTGAAGATTTCGTAAAGGTAATCAGCGATCTTCATGAAAAGGTAAAATTAAAATTACAAGATAGCAGCCAAAGATACAAATAGAAAGCATATTTGAAAAGGCGGGAGGTATAATTCAACATAGTGGAACTAGTACTAGCACACCTACGCAAGGAGAGGTTTCCTAAAGGTGAATACAACAAGATAGAATTGAAGAAAATTGGGCCTTGCAGGATTCTTTGAAAGTTTTCTACGAACGCTTATGAGTTGTAGTTACGTCCAAGTATAGGAATCTCACCCATTTTTAATGTGGAAAATCTGTACTAATACATTGCTACTAAAGAAGAAGACAGTTGATAAAGATGAACATGGAACACCCAAAATGAGAACGACTTGTGGATTAAACATATTCCCCCAACAAAGCCTTTAGAGATCGAAGAGATCCTAGACACCTAGGTGGCCAAACAGACTTGAAGAAAAGAATATTTGTGGTAGTCAAGTGGAAAGGCCATCCTATTGAAGATAGTTCTTGGTTAGATGTTGGCCAGATTCAAAGCGTCGGGTACTCTATTCAAGAGCTCATGGATAGGAGCCATGAGTTTAATTTACCCTAGGAGCCTGATGCAAGAGTATAAGACTGAAAAGGTGACAACTGGAAATGGTTTTTTATTTTCTACTAAAAGGGAAGAAAAACGTTACAAATTTTGTTTTATTTTTGTTTTACTTAAATTAAGGCTGATATAGCCATTGTTGTTTAAAAATTAAGCAAGCAATTAAAAGAGGATTGGTTAAGAGTATGTTTAAAGAAACTATTAGATAATTGTAAGGTAACTGAAGGACAATTTATCAACTATAAGGGACTGCTGGTAAGGCATAAAAGCAAAATCATATCCCCACTGTGGGGAGCTACCATCTAGAGAGAAGAAAGAATACAAACATTGAAATTACAATTTGTTTTCTTGAGTATATGTGAAAGCAAATGAATCTAAAATCTCTGTCATAAAGAAAGAAAGACAATTTCTTTTTCTTGTGCATCAGTGCTTCAAATATTTTTTTAAGAAAAATAGTGAAGTATTTCATTAAAGAGGCTGAATGACATCGAAAAAAATCTTGTAACTAAAGGAATTTCAGACCAGAAACCAGAAAAAGGAAAATCCAACAAAGATATCACATTCTTTCTCAAAATCTTAGGTAGATTTACATTCAGTATTCAAGTACACCTGTGCATTTGTTACATTTCAAAATTTAACAGTCTAATATACATTTATGAAACCAAAATAGTAGAGGGTTTCAAAACCCACAAGTGTCGAAAACAACTTTTTTGCAGGCCGACACCAGTCTGACAGTGAGGGTTTGAAACCCATGAAACCATACAAAACCTAACTGAGAAAACGAAACCACAAGGGTTTACAACTGATTAAGGATAACGCAATAGAAAACAACAAGACAATCACGGAGGGATCCTACCCTATTTTCTCAAGCCCTAAAGGCTCCCAAGAAAGAGGCTGTGGAGCAACACTCTCCAGGTATGACTTGTACATCACCATGAAAAGGAGATGGGTAGTCAACAAGTAGAAAGGCAAGTAACATAAGGTAACAGAGAGAAGGTAAAAGAAGGGAAGAACAAGGGTTTACATGGAAAAGGCCTGTCACCCAGTCAAAGGATGAGAACCGAGTCCTTAGCCATAGGGTTCCTCCCAAAAAGAACTCCATTGGTAAGTTTACCTGCTCACCAGGGGGCCAGAGTGTTAGAATCACAAAAATGAGACACAGAAATGAAACCAGAACAAAAAATTACGTTAAGTAGCATTTTTTGAGCCGCCCACAAAAGTAGCAAGGGAAGAACCTGTGGATACACAGAGCTAGGAAAACACCAGAACCAACATGAGAAACCACCATGAGCATAATAAAAATGAAGCATAAGCCATGCAGCAAAGAATAGGTGAAAAAACTTGCAGATTGAAAGTCGACCTGAAGCCTCCATGGACCAGCAAACAAATCACCACAAGAAACAAGCGAAGGCACAACGCATACACAAAGTTGAACTAGACAGATGCAAGAATGGAGACCAACTCTTAGCTTTCCCTCGGTAGATGTGAATTAGCTACGTATGTGAAACCAAGGCCAGTACAAAAGGGCAGGCCAAAACAATTAAAAGTGCATTAAACCCTCACATCTAAGACCCTGTTTTTTTATTCGGAAGATCTACAAAATTAAACGGTTGTTGACACATTTCCTTCTTCAGTATTGCCACCAATATGGTTGGTATTAATGGCCATTCAAGTCGTATCCCCAAATGTTTCTTCTGAAGCCTATGCAGAAAAAATTAACACAAATATTGTGGTCTTGTTAAAAACAAGAAACAATAAAGTTAGTTGTTTCCTGCAAAAGAAAAACAACCAAACAGTCACCTTGAGAAACAAATTAAAAAAGGGAATTCGTAAAAATTTGAAAAATGACATGAAATTTTTGTAAAACTACCGGACACGGAACAATTAGCCCAAAATGTGTGTCGATGTCCAACCTGATTCGTAGTTTCCGATACCAGGTACACTGAGTGGAATAGTGGAAGATAACAGTTGTACCCTCATAGGGTATTTATGCATCCAAATGCATTAGTAGTATGTCATAGGTGTACAATGAGATGTGCATCAATCCCATGGTTTACTTCACTACAATTATTTAATTGATAGAGTGGTTTTCCCAAACAAAATGAACAACTACAAAACAACTATTTAGTTGATAGAGTGGAACAAATATGAGGCTGCATGGAGCCCACGTGCTAATATTTCTATCTTATATAATTTAAAAATATATAGATCGATATAAATAAAATGATAAACTTGTGGGGCTATACATATCATCCTTTCATGCAATCAAATTGGCTATACGGATTATGAAACTAGCATTGAAGTTGGACCCCACTTTACTTATCAAGAGAAGACTCAACCAACCACTTAAATGTCTAAATCATCTAGCTAGAATCAGTTATCTTCGTTCCTTTCTCTTTTCTATGTGTTAAGAATCTAGATAGCCTTGTTATCTTCCTTCCTTTTGCTTCTCTCTGTTTAGAAGGTGACATTCCTTTTCTCAACACCCATTTATTTCATTTCATTTCACTGAGGCATGAGCAGTAGGACATGCATGAGTATGTATGACACGATTTCTACTATTCAATTTGTTGTTTAAATTAGAGGGATTGTGGTTGGTTTTTCAGGTTCTGTTGTGTAATTCATGCCATTTCATTGTCTTCAGTTTAGATGATTCAAGGCAAATTGTTAAATTTTTGATACACCTTTTCAAATACGCATGGATTCCAGGCAACTAACTGTTTAACAAACATGAGAGGTAGGAGTGAGATGGGATGGATTTGTTAGCTAGGGCAACAGTAGAGGATTTTTCTATTGGGCCTATTGGGATATTTTATAGTTTCCTTCGGGACTGCTAAGCATGCAGTTCAATCAATAATAAACAAGGTGGATAAGGTTTTAGTGAAGTTATGCAGCAGGCATATGTAGTAATGGTTATGTTGTGAATGTTGTTGCTGCATCACCCTCTATGGAGAGTAACAGGTTATTATTACACATTCTGGACAAGGTAAGTAGCTAAATGGATGAATTGGGAGGAAGAAGCTCATGTGAAAGTTGTTAAATTCATGCAAAAGTTGTTATCTTTCTCCCTCATTCATAGAAGAAAATAGACAAATTTATTGTGGGGGGAGAAAATTGAAATTCATGAAGGGTACGAAGGATAGGAGTTGGCTATGCTCCAATAAGTGTGTGTTGTCATTTTCAAAATTTCACGTACTTGCATTTCAGAGTGGCATGGAGGGGTTTGTTTGAACTTTCTAATGATAGCTTGTTTCTAAAATTTGCAATGGTTTCATTTAAACCCCTATTTACATCAAATTTATGTTGCATGTCTTGCATATTGTTGTTTTTTAATGGAAAAAACGATGAAAGTCACATGTTGTTTTTATGGCATGAGCACAGTGGTAGTCACAAGTTAGTTGTCTATTTCCAAATACTAGATTTTCAATCTCTGTTTTGTATCAGCCACAGGTTAGTTGTCTAATTCCTGATACCAGAGTTCCAATTTGAGTTCTGTATCGATCTCTATTCAACCAGAACAAATTATATTCCTTTGAACACATTATGAAGTTCTAATTCGATGGGATAAATTTTCCTAACAACCCAATTCTACATGATATCATGAGTCTCAACCTTCTTGAGCTCATTAAGGAGTTCCTTTGTAATAAAGGGCGAAATTTTTCTTAACTATCTGCTTCCTCGAGTGATTTCCAGTGAGTTCTTTTCTTCTAAAGTGATCCCTTCATGTTCTTAATGTACACTAAATTTCAACCAAATATTAATTGAAGATGTACAAATGGAAAGAATGAAAACAACTAATGAATTAAAGAGTTATGAACAATAACCAAATGCTCAAATTTGAGTGAATAGTACAAAAACATGAAAACTGAACCAAAAGTTGTTGAGTTTTTGTGGAAACAACGAGAAATGTTCTATAAATTTGTCTATAATAAGAATTCAAAGAGTATACTAAAGCTTTCCAATAGAATTTGTTTAGGTTTGAATTTGCTTGGATTTGAATTTTTCATTTTGGAGATAGTAGTAGATGGAATTTTTTTTTCAACTCTGCCTTTGCCTCCCACACAAAACATTATATTAGCGGTATATCTAAGAAAATAAATTTCCAATATAATTAACAACATAACTAAGAAACTAAATTACATGTTTGTACAAAGTAAATAATATTCACACCTGTAATTGATTTCATGACTCTGGTTGAAGCTATAATCTGTTGATTAATCACTTTTGTTGTATCTCTCTATTTAACCATTTTTCTTACCCTTTTTCTTGTTTCTCTACTTCATTCTCTCTGTTCTTAAATTGTAGGTTGTTAGATTTGTTGAATTTGGACCGAAATTTTTGCCAGAATTGAATTTTGACATGGAAAAAGCTAATATACAAGCTTGAATATAGTGAGACCCAATAGGTAGGAAGCGGTGTTTTCTTGTACAGATACATAGACAAAATACACCATTTCGAATACATATACAAACCTATGTTCAAGTCGAGAGCTAGGAAGTGGTGTTTTCTTGTACACATATACAGGCCAAATACACCATATTGTATACATATACAGACTAAATACACCATAGTAAGCAAGTTTTTCCTCTTCGATGAGCTCAGGTCTACAGTAAGCAAGATTTTCCTCTTAGGTAAGCTTGACTTTTTCCTTTGAGGTAAGCTCAATTCCAAGAAATACTCTCGAGTAAACTCAACTCTAATCATGGAAGTGAATTAAACTCTAAGCATGGAAGGAAGGAATACAATACAGGCAACGGAAGGAATACAATGCAGGAAAAGAAGAAATTTGGATTATCAAAGAAGCCTTGCAAAACTACTCAAAAATAAGCATGGAAGGAATACAATGCAGGCAAAAAAAAAAATCATGGAAGTAATACAATGCAGGCAAAAGAAAAAATCATGGAAGTAATACAATGCAGGTAATGGAAGGGATACAATGCATGCAAAGGAAGAAATCTAGATTATCAAATAAACCTTGCAAGGAGTTGAGAAGAAATCTAGATTATCAAAGAAACCTTGCAAGGCGATGGTATGAGGCAGCAAAGTAGTAGGTCACTACAACTACATCTCACAGCCCTCTAACTGGTAGATGGTAAGATGACAAGAGGTCTCCAAAAGTGCCCAAAAAAAATATTCTTACTTTGTATTTATGTACAATTCACTTATTCAGTTATGATAATTGGAAACATTTAATGTTTCATTCTAATGCTAACTCGAAAGTTTGCATTAGTTCTATACATCAAAGGAAAGTGAGTAAGTGAATAAGTTTGGTTAAATCGGTTGTATGGAATTTAGTCAACATAGATTAATAATACGTCAAAGCTCTTGTGATTGCTATCGCCCCTACACTGTCGAAGGCAGGGACTAATAATGAGGCTTATATGGTTATAGGCATGTTTATAATATTTATTTGGTGGGCTCATTGACATGAAAAATAGTGATTGGTGAAATAAAGAAAAAAAGAGTTACGGTTTGGTTGATGAAGAAGACAATTATATTCCTGATATTGAGAAGAAAACATTGATGAAATAAAGAAAAGGGAGTTCAGGTTTGGGTGATAAGGAAGAAAGTCATAGGTTTATAAATTAAATTGTATCAATTGTTCGAGAGAAGTTTTAAAAATGAACAATTTAGCATTTATTTAATTTAACAATTTAAATATAAATAAATATAATATTTAAATGAAGCAAATTTATAAGTAGAAGCAGAAATCATTATAAACATGTAGAGAAAGGATAATTAGATTGACCATGGTTTTTTAATAAGGCCATAGTTAATGCCTCTTAAGGACCATGGCTTTTTAATAAATTCATGGATAATGTCTTTTAAGGATAAGTGGTATAGGTAGGAGTACAATGTTAGAATAATATGGAAACTAGGCCTTAGATTTATTCTTCTAGAATTGATCATATAAGCTAGTAGGAAGGATTGCAAAGCAATAGTGAAAGATATATAAAATTCTATTTATTTTACATGTATAGAGACCACCATGTGCTGAGAAGTCATGCCAAATATAGAAACCTCATTAAAATGATAAGTCTTAACAAAATATTTTGCTAGTCCAAATCAATAAAGAGGATGAAAAATCATGCCCCCTTCACAATAAGAAAAATACTCTTTCTAGAAAATATGTATTAAAAAAGAAAAGAACACTAGATAGAAAGGAAGAGTAGAGGTGCATTATAAAATTGGTTCCAGATCAATAATGGTAGGATTCTATCATCAAATGGAAGATCCACCTTATTTCATACTCATACAGAGGTATATGGAACAACCTCCTACTATGTTTATAATTTCTCCAACCTTCTTTGCGTAAAAATAACTTGAAAATGTTTCAATTAATCTCCTTAATCTTGGTACACTAAAATGAAAAACGTCATTCTAACAATATTATGTAATGATATTGGGCCATCAAAATGATAAAAAATGAAATCAGTTCAGTTTGAGGAAGAAACCACCTATTACAATGAATCCAAATTTTATAGATGTCATTCTAATTGTTAGCACTCAGAATGAACCTCAAGTCTGAGAAGAGGCAATTCCGAGGTAACCACAAACCAAGCTTCCATCTAGCATCTAGCCATACCAACCAGAGAGGGCTTTCTCTTTGCCAACAAGATTTGGTTGTAATAAATGAATTTTAGGCTAGCTATGGAGTGCAGGGATTTGTTTAAAAGGTTTTTGGGTCAAAAACAACAAGAGAAGGGACCATTGGGCTATGGAATCGAGGCTAGTTTCTAACGATAAACTTGGGGAAAGCAAGTGCAATGTATAGCTCGAATAAAGATATAATGAGAGAAGAAAAGAGGGAAAAGACCACTACCCTGCAGGCATCAATCAAGGGATGGATCTACAGTGGCAACAATAGAACAAAGAGAACCACAGGGTTACTCAACAGAGCATCTAACAGAGGATGGATTCTGAAAAGATAACCACTACATCAAACAACATAATCATTGTGAAAGGAGCATCTTGCATAGATGGACTCCTAACACTTCCCTTAGAGAATGTTGTAACCAAATTAGTAGAGAAAACAAAGCATGGAAATGAATTTACAAGAAAAACATGATGCACATTGAACACCATGATGAATCCCAAATTTAAAGAGTAGAAAAAGCTTCATTAAAATAATATTCAAGGAAAACTTTACACAGTCCAATGGCAGCCTCACTCTACTGCAAAAATCCAACCATTACACTATGAAATTCATCAAATATATACAATTATCTCATCCATGTACTAAGGGAGTTGAGCTCAACCATCTCTCTCAAGATAGAATCAGTTACATTAAATTTGGACTGAATTTCTGAAAATAGGGCTCAAAGATGAACTCATATCTCTTCAACCATAACACAAGTTACAAAACGAAAATATTTTTTGTAGATAAGGTAATGTGTGAGAAAAACCTCTCTCAAATTTTTGAAATTTGTTTCCAGTTGCTCGGAATCTATGCCACAAAATCATTTCTAAACAAGAAATCACTAAATATTTAAATCTGTAAAAATAGGCTGTAAAGATCTAGTCAAATATTCCGATTCATGACATGTGTTAATAAACTGAAATAGGTTTTTGTTATATGGCTCGTGTTTGATGGAAGCCTCCTTGGGTTTCTCAAATTGCTTTTCATTTGTAAAATGGCACTGCACTACAATGACTAGAATAGTAAAACAAATGCAAAATTTGTTTTGTTTTAATGTAGGCTTCAAATATCACTGCATATCTCCCACATAGTAACACCTGTGAATTAATTGAAGGACGTTTTTGTTATTTTGTATGTGATTGACAAAAACTCTTTCACTTATGTGAAATTCATGTCCGTTACTTCAGAAATGGGTTTTGTAGTAAACTTGTCACTGTGTGCAGCAAATGATCTCAAAACATGCATAACCAAGAATCAATCATTCATTTCGATCATATCTTCTGATCCAGGAACTAGTTTCAGGTGTGCAATATTCTATTGGAAAGTTATTTCTGAGCTTCTTCTGATGAACATACTTGGGATATGGTTTGCACTGAAACTCATGTGCAAAACATCTTTGAAAACCACACATAGTAAGAGCCCATTTTGATCCCTGGTGCCAAGCTGCGAAGACTGGAATTAACATTGGCCTTATTGGAGATGGTAGCTCCTTGGAAGTGTCAAGAACACTGTAGACCCTAGCGGATTGGGCCAATATGGTCAAAAACTTACAACCAAACCGAACACTAAAAATCACACACTGCAAACTATAAACTAGATGTTGAAGGATATCTATCCAGCAAGCTTATTACACACTTATCCTACACTAATTGACTGCAAAATCATTTAATCAAGGGATACTAAAGTTCCAAATCAACCAATCAAGCAGTAGTTGTAATTATGTGGTTGTTTGATGGTGTTTGAACCAGAACATAATTGGAAATTATACTAGCAATATATACACATAGTAAATTTGGCTCTATAAAAGGAAATCTGGTTTTTCATTCAACTTAAGAAAATATTCCATATATGTTGCTATAGGATCATAAAAACCAGATTCTATCTGTTGCCCCAACTCATTAACATATGCTCTCAGCTAGAGATTGTCACATCCTTGCTGTAAATCAAAACATCCTTCAATCCAACCATCCAAGGGCAGCCTTACCTTTTCTTCTTTGGGAGGAGGGAGATCTTCCAAGAACTGTTTAGGATCTTGTAAATCATATGATTCAATTTGAAAATCCAATAGTTCAATTTCATTTTCTAATCTTTCAACAACTAAACCAAGAAAACAATTTTTACCTTTAGGTGTGAGTCGATTGGATTTCAAACAACAAAATATTGATGTTGAGAAACTCTAATCAATCTGAAATTTCACTAACTCATTCCTTAAAGTTACTAATATTTGCCCAAATAAAGGATGTTCCACATACTCTGTCATTGGTGATTAGCATCAACACCTTGAAATCTGGATTCTTTGGGAGTGAAGTCGCTTTGAACTTTGACGCGGAGGATATTGAATAGTGGAGTCACTAGGTGAATGATTTCAGCCTTCATATGTGTCTGACTATTGTCCACCATTAGCAATCAAATCTACAACTTGAGCGATCTTTCCTGGAGAAGATCTGTCACCTCATCCCTGGCAATGGTGCCAATATGTTAGCACTCAGAATGAACCTCAAGGCTGAGAAGAGGCAATTCCAAGGTAACCATAAACCAAGCTTTCGATCTAGCATCTAGCCCTGCCAGAATAGAGAGGGCTCTCTCTTTTCCAAGAAGATGTGGCTGCAATAAATGAATTTTAGGCTAGCTATGGAGTGCGGGGATTTGTTTAAATGGTTTTTGGGTCGAAAACAACAAGAGAAGGGACCATTGGGCTATGGAATCGAGGCTAATTTCTATAGGAATACTTGGGGCAAAGTAAGTGCAATGTAAAACCAGATTAAAGATATAATGAGAGAAGAAATGAGGGAAAAGACCACTACCCTACAAGCATCAACTAGGGGATGGATCTACAGTGGCAACTTTAGAAGAAAGAGAAGCACATGATTACTCATCAGAGCATCTAATAGAGGATGAATTCTGAAAGGTAACCACTACATCAAACAACATAATCATTATGAAAGGATCAGCATGCATGGATGGATTCCTAACACTTACCTTAGAGAGTTTTGTAACCAAATTAGCAGAAAAACAAAGCATGGAAATGAATTTACAAGAAAAACATGATGCACATTAAACACCGTGATGAATCCCAAATTTAAAGAGTAGAAAAATCTTCATTAAAAGAATATTCAAGGAAAAATTTACACAGTCCAATGGTAGCCTCACTCTGCTGCAAAAATCCAACCATTACACTCTGAAATTCATCACATATATACAATAAGCTCATCCCTGTACTAGGGGAGTTGAGATCAACGATCTCTCTCAAGATAGAATCAATTACATTAAATTTGGACTGAATTTTTGAAAATAGGGATCAAATATGAACTCATATCTCTTCAACCATAATACTTGTTACAAAAATGAAAGAAATTTTTGTAGATAAGGTAATGTGTGAGAAAAACCTGTCTCAAAGTTTGGAACTTTGTTTCTAGTTTGCCTAGAATCTGTGCCACAAAATAATTTCTAAATAGGAAATCACTAAATATTTAAATCCCTAAAAATAGGCTATAAATATCTAGTAGAATATTCCAATTAACAACACCTGTGAATAAAATGAAAGAGGCCTTTGTTATATGGCTCATGGTTAGCAAAAACCTCCTTGGGTTTCTCAAAATTACTTTCCATTTGTTGTAAAATGGTGCCGCACTACAATGACTAAAACAGTAAAACAAATGAAAAATTTGTTTTGTTTTAATGCATGCTTCAAATATGACTATATATCTACCACATAGTAACACCTATGCATAAACTAAAGGAGGTTTTTGTTATTTGGTATGTGATTGACAAAAACCTCTTTCACTTTTGTAAAATTCATGTCCATTACTTTAGAAACGGATTTTGTAGTAAACTTGTCCCTGTGTACAACAAATGATCTCAAAACATGCATAACCAAGAATCAATCATTCATTTCGATCATATCTTCTGATCCAGGAACTGGTTTGGGCGTGCAATATACTGTTGGAAATATATTTCCGAACCGCTTCTAATGAACATACTTAGGATATGATTTGCATTGAAACTCATGTGAAAAACACTAACAATCTTGTGTAATGATACTGGCACGATCAAAATTATAAAAAATGAATTCAATTCACTCAGAGGGAACACCTTCTATTACAATGAATCCAATACGAGAAGAAAAATGAGATGATTCTAAGACTAGATCCCCCAT
>APFE030055033.1:56948-86404 GCA_000404065.3 Pinus taeda | reverse complement strand
AAGAGCGAGAGCGAGAGAGAGAGAGAAGTGACAAAGAGTACAATTATAATGAAAATCCGATACAATGAAAGCTTTTGACTGACATATAATATAATGCTAGAAATATAGTAGATCAATATCTATTGCTTAATAAGGGGACTTATGTTTAACAACCCCCCCACCCCCCAACCCAACATGAGAAACCACCATGAGCATAACAAAAATGAAGCATAGGCCATGCAGCAAAGAATACGTGAAAAAAATTGCAGATTGAAAGTTGACCTGAAGCCTCCATGGACCAGCAAACAAATCACCACAAGAAACAAGCGAAGGCACAACGCATACACAAAGTTGAACCAAACAGATGCAAGAATGGAGACCAATTCTTAGCTTTCCCTCGGTAGATGTGAATTAGCTACGTATGTGAAACCAAGGCCAGTACAAAGGGGCAGGCCAAAACAATTAAAAGTGCATTAAACCCTCACATCTAAGACCCTATTTTTTTATTCGGAAGATCTACAAAGTTAAACAGTTGTTGACACATTTCCTTCTTCCATATTGCCACCAATATGGTTGGTATTAATGTCGATTCAAGTCGTATCCCCAAATGTTTATTCTGAAGCCTAGGTAGAAAAAATTAAGACAAATATTGTGGTCTTGTTAAAAACAAGCAACAATAAAGTTAGTTGTTTCCTGCAAAAGAAAAACAACCAAATAGTCACCTTGAGAAACAAATTAAAAAAGGGAATTTATAAAAATTTGAAAAATGACATGAAATTTTTGTAAAACTACCGAACATGGAACAATTAGCCCAAAATGTGTGTCGATGTCCAACCTGATTCGTAGTTGCAGATACTAGGTACACTGAGTGGAATAGTGGAAGATAACAGTTGTACCCTCATAGGGTATTTATGCGTCCAAATGCATTAGTAGTATGTCGTAGGTGTACAATGAGATGTGCATCAATCCCATGGTTTACTTCACTACAATTATTTAATTGATAGAGTGGTTTTCACAAACAAAATGAACAACTACAAAACAACTATTTAGTTGATAGAGTGGAACAAATATGAGGCTGCATGTAGCCTGTGTGATAAGATTTCTATCTTATATAATTTAAAAATATATAGATCGATATAAATAAAATGATAAACTTGTGGGGCTATACATATCATCCTTGCATGCAATCAAATTGGCTATACGGATTATGAAACTAGCATTGAAGTTGGACCCCACTTTACTTATCAAGAGAGGACTCAACCAACCACTTAAATGTGTAAATCATCTAGCTAGAATCAGTTATCTTCATTCCTTTCTCTTTTCTATGTGTTAAGAATCTAGATAGCCTTGTTATCTTCCTTCCTTTTGCTTCTCTCTGTTTAGAAGGTGACATTCCTTTTCTCAACACCCATTTATTTCATTTCATTTCATTGAGGCATGAGAAGTAGAACATACATGAGTATGTATGACACGATTTGTACTATTCAATTTGTTGTTTAAATTAGAGGGATTGTGGTGGGTTTTTCAGGTTTTTTTGTGTAATTCATGCCATTTCATTGTCTTTGGCTTAGATGATTCAAGGCAGATTGTTAAATTTTTGATACACCTTTTCAAATACGTAGGGATTCCAGGCAACTAACTGTTTAACAAACATGAGAGGTAGGAGTGAGATGGGATGGATTTGTTAGCTAGGGCAACAATAGAGGATTTTTCTATTGGGCATATTGGGATATATTATAGTTTCCTTCGGGACTGCTAAGCATGCAGTTCAATAATTAATAAACAAGGTGGATAAGGTTTTAGTGAAGTTATGCTGCAGGCATATGTAGTAATGGTTATGTTGTGAATGTTGTTGCTGCATCACCCTCTATGGAGAGTGACAGGTTATTATTACACATTGTGGACAAGGTAAGTAGCTAAATGGATAAATTGGGAGGAAGAAGCTTATGTGAAATTTGTTAACTTCATGCGAAAGTTGTTATCTTTCTCCCTCACTCATAGAAGAAAATAGAAAAAATTATTGTGGGGAGAGAAAAGTGAAATTCATGAAGGGTACGAAGGATAGGAGTTGGCTATGCTCCAATAAGTGTGTGTTGTCATTTTCAAAATTTCAAGTACTTGCATTTCAGAGTGGCATGGAGGGTTTTGTTTGAACTTTCTAATGATAGCTTGTTTCTAAAATTTGCAATGGTTTCATTTAAACCCCTATTTACATCAAATTTATGTTGCATGTCTCGCATATTGATGTTTTTTAATGGAAGAAACGATGAAAGTCACATGTTGTTTTTATGGCATGAGCACAGTGGTAGTCACAAGTTAGTTGTCTATTTCCTCATACTAGAGTTTCAATCTCTGTTCTGTATCAGCCACAGGTTAGTTGTCTAATTCCTGATACCAGAGTTCCAATTTGAGTTCTGTATCGATCTCTATTCCAACAGAACAAATTATATTCCTTTGAAGACATTATGAAGTTCTAATTCGATGGGATAACTTTTCCTAACAACCCAATTCTACATGCTATCATGAGTCTCAACCTTCTTGAGCTCATTAAGGAGTTCCTTTGTAATAAAGGGCGAAATTTTTCTTAACTATCTACTTCCTCGAGTGATTTCCAGTGAGTTCTTTTCTTCTAAAGTGATCCCTTCATGTTCTTAATGTACACTAAATTTAAACCAAATATTAATTGAAGTTGTACAAATGGAAAGAATGAAAACAACTAATGAATTAAAGAGTTATGAACAATAACCAAATGCTCAAATTTGAGTGAATAGTACAAAAACATGAAAACTGAACCAAAAGTTGTTGAGTTTTTGTGGAAACAACGGGAAATGTTCTATAAATTTGTCTATAATAAGAATTCAAAGAGTATACTAAAGCTTTCCATTAGAATTTGTTTAGGTTTGAATTTACTTGGATTTGAATTTTTCATTTTGGAGATAGTAGTAGATGGAATTTTTTTTCAACTCTGCCTTTGCCTCCCACACAAAACATTATATTAGCGGTATATCTAAGAAATAAATTTCCAATTTAATTAACAATATAACTAAGAAACTAAATTACATGTTTGTACAAAGTAAATAATCTTCACACCTGGAATTGATTTCATGACTCTGGTTGAAGCTATAATCTGTTGATTAATCACTTTGGTTGTATCTCTCTATTTAACCATCTTCCTTACCCTTTTTCTTGTTTCTCTACTTCATTCTCTCTGTTCTTAAATTGTAGGTTGTTAAATTTGTTGAATTTGGACCGAAATTTTTGCCAGAATTGAATTTTGACATGGAAAAAGCTAATATACAAGCTTGAATATAGTGAGACCCAATAGCTAGGAAGCGGTGTTTTCTTGTACAGATACATAAACAAAATACACCATTTCGAATACATATACAAACCTATATTCAAGTCGAGAGCTAGGAAGTGGTGTTTTCTTGTACACATATACAGACCAAATACACCATATTGTATACATATACAGACTAAATACACCATAGTAAGCAAGTTTTTCCTCTTCGATGAGCTCAGGTCTACAGTAAGCAAGATTTTCCTCTTAGGTAAGCTTGACTTTTTCCTTTGAGGTAAGCTCAATTCTAAGAAATACTCTCGAGTAAACTCAACTCTAATCATGGAAGTGAATTAAACTCTAAGCATGGAAGGAAGGAATACAATACAGGCAACGGAAGGAATACAATGCAGGAAAAGAAGAAATTTGGATTATCAAAGAAGCCTTGCAAAACTACTCAAAGATAAGCATGGAAGGAATACAATGCAGGCAAAAGAAAAAATCATGGAAGTAATACAATGCAGGTAATGGAAGGAATACAATGCATGCAAAGGAAGAAATCTAGATTATCAAATAAACCTTGCAAGGAGTTGAGAGTAAATCTAGATTATCAAAGAAACCTTGCAAGCCGATGGGATGAGGCAGTAAAGTAGTAGGTCACTACAACTACATCTGGCAGCCCTCTATCTGGTAGATGGTAAGATGACAAGACGTCTCCAAAAGTGCCCAAAAAAAATATCCTTACTTTGTATTTATGTACAATTCACTTATTCAGTTATGATAATTGGAAACATTTAATGTTTCATTCTAATGCTAACTCGAAAGTTTGCATTCATTCTATACATCAAAGGAATGTGAGTAAGTGAATAAGTTTGGTTAAATCGGTTGTATGGAATTTAGTCAACATAGATTAATAATACGTCAAAGCTCTTGTGATTGCTATCGCCCCTACACTGTCGAAGGCAGGGACTAATAATGAGGCTTATATGGTTATAGGCATGTTTATAATATTTATTTGGTGAGCTCATTGACATGAAAAATAGTGATTGGTGAAATAAAGAAAAAAGAGTTACGGTTTGGGTGATGAAGAAGACAATTATATTCTTGATATTGAGAAGAAAACATTAATGAAATAAAGAAAAGGGAGTTCAGGTTTGGGTGATAAGGAAGAAAGTCATAGGTTTATAAATTAAATTGTATCAATTGTTCGAGAGAAGTTTTAAAAATGAACAATTTAGCATTTATTTAATTTAACAATTTAAATATAAATAAATATAATATTTAAATGAAGCAAATTTATAAGTAGAAGCAGAAATCATTATAAACATGTAGAGAAAGGATAATTAGATTGACCATGGTTTTTTAATAAGGCCATAGATAATGCCTCTTAAGGACCATGGCTTTTTAATAAATTCATCGATAATGTCTTTTAAGGATAAGTGGTATAGGTAGGAGTACAATGTTAGAATAATATGGCAACTAGGCCGTAGATTTATTCTTCTAGAATTGATCATATAAGCTAGTATGAAGGATTGCAAAGCAATAGTGAAAGATATATAAAATTCTATTTATTTTACGTGTATAGAGACCACCATGTGCTGAGAAGTCATGCCAAATATAGAGATCTCATTAAAATGATAAGTCTTAACAAAATATTTTGCTAGTCCAAATCAATAAAGAGGATGAAAACTCATGCCCCCTTCACAATAAGAAAAATACTCTTTCTAGAAAATATGTAGTAAAAAAGAAAAGAACACTAGATAGAAAGGAAGAGTAGAGGTGCATTATAAAATTGGTTCCAGATCAATAATGGTAGGATTCTATCATCAAATGGAAGATCCACCTTATTTCATACTCATACAGAGGTACATGGAACAACCTCCTACTATGTTTATAATTTCTCCAACCTTCTTTGCGTAAAAAAAACTTGAAAATGTTTCAATTAATCTCCTTAATCTTGGTACACTAAAATGAAAAACGTCATTATAACAATATTATGTAATGATATTGGGACATCAAAATGATAAAAAATGAATTAAGTTCAGTTTGAGGAAGAAACCACCTATTACAATGAATCCAAATTTTATAGATGTCATTCTAACTGTTAGCACTCAGAATGAACCTCAAGTCTGAGAAGAGGCAATTCCGAGGTAACCACAAACCAATTTTTCCATCTAGCATCTAGCCATACCAACCAGAGAGGGATTTCTCTTTGCAAACAAGATGTGGTTGTAATAAATGAATTTTAGGCTAGCTATGGAGTGCAGGGATTTGTTTAAAAGGTTTTTGGGTCAAAAACAACAAGAGAAGGGACCATTGGGCTATGGAATTGAGGCTAGTTTCTAACGGCAAACTTGGGGCAAAGCAAGTGCAATGTATAGCTAGAATAAAGATATAATGAGAGAAGAAAAGAGGGAAAAGGCCACTATCCTGCAGGCATCAATCAAGGGATGGATCTACAGTGGCAACAATAGAAGAAAGAGAACCACAGGGTTACTCAACAGAGCATCTAACAGAGGATGGATTCTGAAAAGATAACACTACATCAAACAACATAATCATTGTGAAAGGAGCATCTTGCATAGATGGACTCCTAACACTTCCCTTAGAGAATTATGTAACCAAATTAGTAGAGAAGAAAAAGCATGGAAATGAATTTACAAGAAAAACATGATGCATATTAAACACCATGATGAATCCCAAATTTAAAGAGTAGAAAAAGCTTCATTAAAATAATATTCAAGGAAAACTTTACACAGTCCAATGGCAGCCTCACTCAAATGCAAAAATCCAACTATTACACTATGAAATTCATCAAATATATACAATTATCTCATCCCTGCACTAAGGGAGTTGAGCTCAACCATCTCTCTCAAGATAGAATCAGTTACATTAAATTTGGACTGAATTTCTGAAAATAGGGCTCAAAGATGAACTCGTATCTCTTCAACCATAACACAAGTTACAAAACGAAAATATTTTTTGTAGATAAGGTAATGTGTGAGAAAAACATCTCTCAAATTTTTGAAATTTGTTTCCAGTTGCTCGGAATCTATGCCACAAAATAATTTCTAAACAAGAAATCACTAAATATTTAAATCTGTAAAAATAGGCTGTAAAGATCTAGTCAAATATTCCAATTCGTGACATGTGTGAATAAACTGAAAGAGGTTTTTGTTATATGGCTCGTGTTTGATGGAAGCCTCCTTGGGTTTCTCAAAATTGCTTTTCATTTGTAAAATGGAACTGCACTACAATGACTAGAATAGTAAAACAAATGCAAAATTTGTTTTGTTTTAATGTAGGCTTCAAATATCACTGCATATCTCCCACATAGTAACACCTGTGAATTAATTGAAGGGTGTTTTTTTTATTTGGTATGTGATTGACAAAAACTCTTTCACTTATTTGAAATTCATGTCCATTACTTCAGAAATGGATTTTGTAGTAAACTTGTCCCTATGTGCAGCAAATGACCTCAAAACATGCATAACCAAGAATCAATCATTCATTTCGATCGTATCTTCTGATCCAGGAACTAGTTTCAGGTGTGCAATATTCTATTGGAAATTTATTTCCGAGCTTCTTCTGATGAACATACTTGGGATATGGTTTGCACTGAAACTCATGTGCAAAACATCTTTGAAAACCACACACAGTAAGAGCCCATTTTGATCCCTGGTGCCAAGCTGCGAAGACTGGAATTAACATTGGCCTTATTGGGGATGGTAGCTCCTTGGAAGTGTGAAGAACACCGTAGACCCTAGCTGATTGGGCCAATATGGTCAAAAACTTACAACCAAACCGAACACTAAAAATGACACACTACAAACTATAAACTAGATGTTGAAGGATATCTATCCAACAAGCTTATTACACACTTATCCTACACTAATTGACTGCAAAATCATTGAATCAAGGGATACTAAAGTTCCAAATCAACCAATCAAGCAGTAGTTGTAATGATGTGGTTGTTTGATGCTGTTTGAACCAGAACATAATTGGAAATTCTACTAGCAATATATACACATAGTAAATTTGGCTCTATACAAGTAAATCTGGTTTTTCATTCAACTTAAGAAAATATTCCATATATGTTGCTATAGGATCATAAAAACCAGATTCTATCTGCTGCCCCAACTCATTAACATATGCTCTCAGCTAGAGATTGTCACATCCTTGCTGTAAATCAAAACATCCTTCAATCCAACCATCCAAGGGCAGCCTTACCTTTTCTTCTTTGGGAGGAGGGAGATCTTCCAAGAACTGTTTAGGATCTTGTAAAGCATATGATTCAATTTGAAAATCCAATAGTTCAATTTCATTTTCTAATCTTTCAGCAACTAAACCAAGAAAACAATTTTTACCTTTAGTTGTGAGTCGGTTCGATTTCAAACAACAAAATACTGATGTTGAGAAACTCTAATCAATCTGAAATTTCACTAACTCATTCCTTAAAGTTACTAATATTTGCCCAAATAAAGGATGTTCCACATACTCTGTCATTGGTGATTAACATCAACACCTTGAAATCTGGATTCTTTAGGAGTGAAGCCGCTTTGAACTTTGACGCTCAGGATATTGAATAGTGGAGTCACCAAGTGAATGATTTCAGCCTTCATATGTGTCTGACTATTGTCCACCATTAGCAATCAAATCTACAACTTGAGCGATCTTTCCTGGAGAAGATCTGTCACCTCATCCCTGGCAATGGTGCCAATATGTTAGCACTTAGAATGAACCTCAAGGCTGAGAAGAGGCAATTCCAAGGTAATCATAGACAAAGCTTTCGATCTGGCATCTAGCCCTGCCAGAATAGAGAGGGCTCTCTCTTTTCCAACAAGACGTGTCTGCAATAAATGAATTTTAGGCTAGCAATGGAGTGCGGGGATTTGTTTAAAAGGTTTTTGGGTCGAAAACAATAAGAGAAGGGACCATTATGCTATGGAATCGAGGCTAATTTCTATAGGAATACTTGGGGCAAAGTAAGTGCAATGTACAACTAGATTAAAGATATAATGAGAGAAGAAATGAGGGAAAAGACCACTTCCCTACAAGCATCAACCAGGGGATGGATCTACAGTGGCAACTTTAGAAGAAAGAGAAGCACATGATTACGTAGCAGAGCATCTAATAGAGGATGAATTCTGAAAGGTAACCACTATATCAAACAACATAATCATTATGAAAGGAGCAACATGCATGGATGGATTCCTAACACTTACCTTAGAGAATTTTGTAACCAAATTAGCAGAAAAACAAAGCATGGAAATGAATTTACAAGAAAAACATGATGCCCATTAAACACCATGATGAATCCCAAATTTAAAGAGTAGAAAAATCTTCATTAAAAGAATATTCGAGGAAAACTTTACACAGTACAATGGCAGCCTCACTCTGCTGTAAAAATCCAACCATTACACTCTGAAATTCATCACATATATACAATAATCTTATCCATGTACTAGGGGAGTTGAGATCAACGATCTCTCTCAAAATAGAATCAATTACATTAAATTTGGACTAAATTTTTGAAAATAGGGCTCAAATATGGACTCGTATCTCTTCAATCATAATACTTGTTACAAAAATGAAAGAAATTTTTGTAGATAAGGTAATGTGTGAGAAAAACCTCTCTCAAATTTTGGAACTTTGATTCCAGTTTTCCTAGAATCTGTGCCACAAAATAATTTCTAAATAGGAAATCACTAAATATTTAAATCCCTAAAAATAGGCTGTAAATATCTAGTAAAATATTCCAATTAACAACACCTGTGAATAAAATGAAAGAGGCCTTTGTTATATGGCTCATGGTTGACAAAAACCTCCTTGGGTTTCTCAAAATTACTTTCCATTTGTTGTAAAATGGTGCCGCACTACAATGACTAAAACAGTAAAACAAATGCAAAATTTGTTTTGTTTTAATGCATGCTTCAAATATCACTATATATCTACCACATAGTAACACCTATGCATAAACTCAAGGAGGTTTTTGTTATTTGGTATGTGATTGGAAAAAACCTCTTTCACTTTTGTAAAATTCATGTCCATTACTTTAGAAACAGATTTTGTAGTAAACTTGTCCCTGTGTACAACAAATGATCTCAAAACATGCATAACCAAGAATCAATCATTCATTTCGATCATATCTTCTGATCCAGGGACCAATTTGGGCGTGCAATATACTGTTGGAAATCTATTTCCGATCCGCTTCTAATGAACATAATTAGGATATGATTTGCACTGAAACTCATGTGCAAAACACTAACAATCTTGTGTAATGATACTGGCACGATCAAAATTATAAAAAATGAATTCAATTCACTCAGAGGGAACACCTTCTATTACAATGAATCCAATACGAGAAGAAAAATGAGTTGATTCTAAGACTAGATCCCCCATATATATATATATTATATATTATATATTATATATAATATATATATATATTATATATATATATAATATATATATATATATATATATCATATATATATATATATATATCGAGAGCGAGAGAGAGAGAGAAGTGACAAAGAGTACAATTATAATGAAAATCCGATACAATGAAATCTTTTGACTGACATATAATATAATGCTAGAAATATAGTAGATCAATATTTATTCCTTAATAAGGGGATTTATGTTTAACAACCCCCCCACCCCCCCAACCCCATCTTGAAACAATTGTTATCTTTGACACTAGACTAACTGTAGTTGTTTTTTAGAAAAACTCATCTTCCCATGTCACCTCTTCCACTAGTAAGTTCTTCCATTTGGAAAACTACTTTGTAGTTCCTTAATTCTTATTCAGAGGATTGTTTCTATTTCTAGTACAATTTTTTTCTTAGTTAATTCACGGTAAAATTTTGGACTAGGAAGACTAGATGTACAAATGAGGATGGATGTAACTCTAATTTCTAGGTCATACTTTGAATCCTCCACAACATATTACAAGGTCCATAATTCCTAGATGCTAATGTATTGTCCTTCATTAGTTTCTTGAGATACATTTGCTTATATGGTGTTTTTCTCAAAATTATGAATGACCCATTTCATAGTCCCTTGCTCTACAATATTGATATACTTGTTCTTTATCTTATCTTATGCTATAACTAAATTGTCTTTCAATAGTCTTAGAACCTATTGTTTAAATTTTTTCTAATACTTCACTTTTATAAAATTTGCAATCGTTTTCAAGTGTGATATGATGGATTAAGGATGATACTATTAAGTGCTAGAAATGGGGACTGTTTAATGAAATATGGTATGATGTGTTCTATTACCATTTTTCCAAAAACTACTACACAAGTAGGGAAATTTAAGAGGTTTTCTTTAAAGAAAATTAACATTTCATCTTTAAACATTTAAATTGTCTTAAACTACCCTCTTCCTTTTAACTTGACATATCAACATGTGTTATATATTTTTGTTTTGTATTTTAGTCTAGGAGTGAGGGAGCTCAGACATATTTGTGTTCACATTTTTCATCAATGATACCCTTGCAAGCGGGCAGGGGATTCAGCCATTTGTTCTCTGTGAGAAATCAATGGAGGATATCTCAATCAACAGTTTGTACGGCTGTAAAAACAATAATTTTGATTCCATTTTCATGATCCAAAATATTTTTTGGATTCATAATCTAAAATGTAAAGGGATATACATATTTGGAAGAAAAAGGTAGAGATATATGGGTTCCAAGAAAGGGTCCTTGGATGATGAGTAGAGAGCTCTAGATTCATCAGATCTATAGGATTTAGCTGACAACGCAAGGAGATTAATGGTCTCATCCTCCTAGGCTTCTGAAATCTAGTGCAATATCCGCTCTGAGACATCCATGGAGCTAATTGCAATTGTTTCTTCTTCTGTTGAGAATGTAGACATTCTAGTAGAACGCATAAACCAAGTTGATTAGTTCCTCCAAGAGGATATTCAGAATCTTCGGCAGTGGTTGTCTATTGACTCTTCAAATCAACATATTTAGTGTTTAGTATTTATTCTCATGGTTGGCATTAAGGTATTCTTCCGACTCAAACTTGTTTGATAACTTACTATTGCCTCTGTGAAACATTTGGGGTTTTTGGTATGGAATGAATAGGGCTCTATCCGATTTTATAATGCAATAATTATTTATGTAATTTCAAAATTTAAAATTCTCTCTCAATTGTAGGTAGAGGATGAGAGGAAAATTCTATCTTCTTGACCTGTAGGGTGTATTAGAGCACCAGTATGTACTATTTGGATATGTTCTCCTCTGGGGTTGAGTCATCCCTAAGTTATTTGAATGAGATCAGTATTGTTGCTTGAGTAAACTGAATGTGAATCTGATTGTCTTTCTTCTAATCATATCTCTTCATTTGCTTGATTAATTAAGCGGTTTTAATTTTTGACTAGACCTCACTCCTGTTTGTCTAGTTTAGAGGAGATCTCAAACTAGGATATTATTTATAGTTGTCAATTTTTAGCCTTAATCAACAATATGGAACTGAAAATATTATTATAGATGGTGTAAAATGGTTAACTCATTTCTCTATGAGAAGTGATGTTATGTAAAACTTGACATTTGGGTTCTATGATGCTTTGTCATGAAAAATAAACAAAGATATAAGCCATTAATACAAGAGAAACTTATAAACGAAAATTATGGATTGTCTTTGCAATTTTCATTTGTAGTTGATGGGTTTTATGCATGTGATGACTTTAATTTGGACTCGGATAACTAGTTTTATGAAATGCCATTGTACCCATTATTTCAAGCAATTTTTTCTTTACACGGATCATAAATAATAAAGAACTAGATGTGAAATTTCTTGTATAGAGATTCTAATAAGGTAAGTTCCACAACTCTGTGTTTTCTTATATATTAGAAAATGGATGAGTACCTAAAATATTGCTATAGCACAACACAATTGTGGTATTGTGTTGAACCCCCGTTGGAAAAGCATGGTTGCAAATCTTGAATTTTGAAATATCCATCCATTCACATATTGTAAATTCTCTCCTCGATGTATTAAAAGAAATGGCTATCTTTTGCTGGGTATTTCTTTTGCAATCAGTTCTATTGAATGCTCCAAATCATAGATCAATAACATTGAGAACAAGTAAAACCTGTGGTTCAAAATTTGAAGATTGAAACCAAGATATTTCCAGATCCAATCCACGCCGTTGGATGGGTTTAAATCAAGGGCATAGATTTGTCTTGAATTTTCAAGAATCAATTGACTTATTATGATTGAAATATGAGACTTTCATTTGATGTAATCAACGAAAGTTGTAACTTCATAGTCGCATAGGGTAGGAAACAGGTATCGGCAGGTGCAACTCTAGATGTACTGATTATTTTCATAGTTTTAAATCATATATTCAATATGTATTTTGGACGAATTTTTATGTGAACATGTAAGTTTAGCGAAGGTTGACTAAGAGTGGAAGAGAACCACGAATTTAAATCAAAATTTTAACTCTATTTTTGTATGGGAGGAGATACGTATCTTAGTTATATTTGCTTGTATTAGAGACACTATTTTCACTCTATAATCTTTGATGGAAAATAGTAATTAGAAGTTGTAAGTTTTATTTTATACTAATTTTACAAACAATAGCACCTTGAAAACATTGTTGGTGTGATATACATGACAACATCTTTGCATTGTTGTTCAATATACTTAACGTTTTATGCTATATATGTTTTAACCTTTGATCCTCCTAATTTGTTATTCTATAAATTTAGGTGTTTTATGTTGAAAATGCTTTATGCTATAGGATTTGGGATTCCTTTTTTTTTTTATCTTGAGAATGATTTATGCTATAGAATTTTGGTTTTTCCTTTTCATAAAAGGAAAATAATGTGGAGAATCCCAAAATGATGCCTTTTCACATTCTTGAATTGTATCCACAGTAATCTTGTTGGCTTGTTGTCATGAAACTAGTCAAACGCCTAACAAAAATTAGTTGTACTAACCTCTTGTGATAGGATATGGCTTGTTATCCTCTAAATGACTTTTAGAATATTTTTAGAGATGTTGGCTTGTATTACATAAAAAAGATCAATTAGAAAGAGTTACTTACTTGCTTTGACTTCGTATGTATCGATTCTCCACGACCAAAGCCTTTGGCTATCGCCTAGCATGGGCAATTGATGAAAGTGAAGCTGGAGGAATCAATTCGCTTAAGAAAAATATTGGTGAATTTATTAATGGCTATGTTGTAGAGGACATGTTTCTCACAATTTTGAAGGATGAGGAATTATTCCAAGCTATGCTAGAAAGTTTGGATATCTTTTTTGAGCTTCTGGCTCCAACATTTGATGGGTTGAAAATAATTACTATTGGAAAAAGTTATGTGAATTATTGATTGGCTGGAGAACTTGTGGTAGGCTTTGATAAAACCAAGGAAATTTTTCAATTTTTTGTTCATTATCTTTACTCTTTCAAGTTTGCATCATTTATCTCTGACAATAGATATTGTAAAGAGTTAGAAAAAAAATATTAGGTGATTGAGCAAGAAAATGCCACAAGAAACCTCACCAGACTTGCACCATAGTCTTATTGATCACACACATTGATGTCAATGTTGACACCTCCCTTCTATGCCCACTAATAATGGCTTATAAAATTCTTATAAAACCACTCCAATCCTTCTTATGGTTGAATCTCGATGGGGAGAAGTGTGTTCATAGATTTGTTTGAAACATGTGTTTCTCCTCAAAAGAGGTAATTCTAGGAATTATCAATCCTAAAGATCATAGGGGGGAGATATCTAGAGTTATTGAGGAAGAGTGTAGCTATTTTTTCTAAATAGATCATCATATATAGAGAGAGAAAAGTAGTTGAGAAGATCCTCTCATGAAATTGTGCAATGACAACAACATCATATAATAGAATATGTCAAAGAGGCCTCAGTTTTTAGGAAGATATTGCATCAACATTCATTGAAGTGTGGAAAATGGAATCATTTTTGTTGCTGGACATTTAGAAATACTGAGAAGTTTTGAAGTTGTACTTACGCTGGGAGAGGGAATAATTCATTACATGGCTATGTTTTAATGAAAAAACTCTTTGGTGGTTGTTTATGCTTATAGAAAATGTTGAAATATTTTGCATGCATACTTTGGTTATCACTACTGACCATTTAAAAATGAGGATTAAGATAGTCAGGGAATTATATACTTCTTGCAACAAAGAGAATAAGATAGAGGTGTCTTGGAAAGAACTTAAATGCCAATTCAAGCAAGCATTGTGGATAAAATTATTTTGATGGAAGGATCAAAAGTGGAATCATTCCAAACCCTTCTAAAAATATAATCTTGCTAATGCTTACCAATGATTGTGGGGAGATTTTTAGATTGATGTCAAGCTTACAAAACTTATGGCCTCAAATATATGCTCTTGACTTGGCACCCTAAAATTAAGGCTTTATAGGGTCCCCCATTAAATCAAAAAAGTCTCGTTTACATGATATTTAGTTTATTGGTCTAGACTTAGTTGTTTATACAATCTTTTTGTTCCCACCCTTAGTTTATTTGTGGTGTCATGGAAGAAACTAAGCATATTATCTAGTATCATAAAAGGCTAAATCTAGATTGATGTGAAGCCAAATATCTGTACGACCGCTTAAGTTGGACCAAAGTCATGGGGTTCATCAAATTTAAACTTGAAGTTAAAAGCTGATGAACCTCAAGGAAAAGCTCAAATCTGTTGAGGTTCATCATTCAACAAATCTCTTATTTGGATATTTGGTGTCCTTTGTGAATTATGAATTCTTTCGTCCATTTACTATGTATAATTCCAAGTATTTGTTATGAAAATACACTCTAGGACTCATTTGAGTTCTTGGAAAATGATATATCTACTCATTTCTTGTTGATAATGGAAGACCTCATTGTTTTTTAATATGTATGGATATTTTCAGTGATCGAGGAGAGGCATAATATTCTAAGATCCGATCATGGCATGGTTTGACATTGCCTTGTACTATTTGCATTGAAACAAACGATTCAAGTAACACTCCATGCACAACTTCACCCTGATTCATGTGATTAATTTCAAGTAAAATATGTCACACCATCCCCTTTTTTAAATGCAATTCGTAAAAAAATATGTTAATTTTTCATATAGCATACCCTCATCAACTTACTACTTTGGCCTATGGCAAGCAACCATATTATTCATTTCCATATATATAATGGGGAACACAAGCTCCCTTTGTTATTTTTAACTTCTCATTTATGACATCAATATTTCATGTACACGGTTCAATATCCTCACACTTTCAACATGATTCAAATCCAAATATCGCTCCACTAACAGTAACAAAATCATTGTCTTCAAGAATTATTCTTAGGAACACCTGAAGTTTCCCCATAAGTTTATGGTTAACATCTGCCTCAAACTTGAAGACAAGTGTTTTTCTTGGGAGCGCTTGATAACCCAATAATCTCATCTTTACGATAATATTTCTAAAGTGAAATATGTGATCCAATGTAGCCAGCTCAATCTCTCAAAGAGGCAATATCATTTTAGTGTGTTAGATTATCATACAAAATATGGAAATGTCAATGTTTACATGCTTGTATGTTGTAACATTGTTTGATAATTTCTTTAAAAACTAATTAAAGAACCTTATCAAAAAAAACATTTTCATGTTTTATTTGCGTGAGCCCCCATATCGTTTCTCCATCAATCCTTGCATACCATTCTGAATATAATGATTTTTCATTATAAGTATACTTATGATTGTTTCCTTTTGATGAATGGAAGAAAACAAGACCTAGATCTTCCTGCAAAATAATGTATCTTTTGCTAACTATACAAGGCCAATATGTATAATAGTATCTATCTTTCTTCATGTTTGGTTCATTGATATCAGCTTTACATATAGATGTAGAGTATGTTCCTCTCTTATTTGGAGTAGGTTCATCAACCTCAATGGTTATTCTTTATACTATGCAAATAGGAACACCATTTATGCTTCCATCAGTGCCACTAGTGGCATGTTTTGTTAGGACAGTAGAAAATCCTTCAACACATGGATACCCTAACACATGTGATGCATATGGTAACAAAGAAAATTAAAAAAAATATTATAACACTTTACAAAGCCTTTGTAATGTCTTTAACAACCAAAGGTTTTGTTTTATCTCTTTATGCTCATTCCCCTTGTCATATTCAATTTTGGTTCTACCAAACAATTTTCAGCTAGGTGTCACCACATAATTGAACAAAGAAACATCTATATTCTCAAATAATTCTGACACATAATTTTTATGTACCTTCATCATCCTTGTGGCTTGGGGATTTATCATTTTCATTTCCTTTCTGCTTGAATACCTGTCCCATTTTGATATTTATAGAATTTTGAATGCTACAGGAAAGAGAGAAGTAACTTCTATTTGGACATTTAAAATTGACCAAATTCATATTCCAGGAAACAAGAGATTTTATTATCACATGTGTCATCAATTTCAACATAGCAATCGTGTATTTTGGTCTTCAAATAATAACCAAGATCCTTTGAATTGCACGTTCCCCCCCTCCTTGCTCTTTGTGCATTATGGGTGTCTTCCTACTATAGAAACAAATTTATGTTCTTGGTATATGTTGTTGAACTTTCCATGGCTAGTGTCTATCTCATTGTAGCAGTATTTTTATGATGAAATAAAAATAAAAATAGATATCTCTATTTCTTTCTTGTTCTAAAAAACATATTTCAGGTCACCAACATCTATAACCTCTTGGTCGATGGATTTTTTACTTTTGCAAAAATCAACTACCTATGCATATTTTGTTTCATCTAGGATAGGTGATATCATTTTATCAAGTTCTATGTATTTTCCATAATCATCATCAACCACCGTATCAATATTTTGACCATTAATCTCTTCATCCACATCATAACAATGGTCTTTAATACTGTCTTTGGAATTCATTTTTTCTCCACTTCCTAATTCATAGAATTTTCCCTCAATATTATTAATTTTGAGGCCCTTATGAAACCAACATTTTTCTCTTCATTTGTTGGCTCCTACTCTCTATCCACATCACTTGTCTTTCCCATTATCCAACATAGATATATGTTACTAGAACTCTTGTTATAAACAGGAATGGGGAAGATAGATTTATCAATGAGCAAACAACATGGCTCAATCCAAAGTCTTCGCATATTTTTCCTTTAAAGCAATAAATTCATGAACAAGTCCTCAATCATAAATCTAGGAAGACTCATGTTTCTCTTCCTAACTTGAGGCATCATTTCTATTGTTTGTGTGGCAAGTAGCATTCCCTTCTTTAAACTTTTTATCATCTTTACAGTGGAACTCATGAACACCTAAAATTCTATCATTCTCATTTTTTCTCCATCAATAATTCATAGAATATGAATTTCTTATTTGTTAAGAATACTCTCAAGTTGCATCAAGCCAATTATACCTCTGTCAAGAAATTATTACTTCTTATTGTATTTCTATGTACAATGATTATAGTGTGTAACATTAGCATCCCAAATTTCGTCATATTCACTGAAAGAAATTCTATTTTCATTCATATAACAATCAACTTCAATATTATTCTAACCCAAATTTTGGTTTTACTTCTCATAAGGAATCCTTATACATAAATGCAATTTTTTTAAATTTATATGCATGTTACTTCAATACCCTTGGATCCAAAACTTTCAGGTGCATCAGTCTCCTTTCTAGAAATTGAGTTTGTAATTTTAGAATTATCTATTATTATTTGTCCTATGTTATCCTTAAGTAGATCAAGAATATTTAACTTCTATAGGGCTTTAGCTCACAATATGTGTCTTCAAAACATTTACTTGCAATTTGATCCTTCTTGTGTTAAAAAATGAGTGCTTCATTTCCATATTGTTCTTGTGTTTCTTTGCAAGCCCTATTCAATGCATTCTTTGCTTTCACACACATGTCAATAACACTATCATCACCATATTAATCCTCTCCTTTAGTATCACACACTGGAGGGTATTAAACATTCACAAAATAATATTTATGCTTCTCCTATTCCAATGACAAACTAAGGGTTTCATCACCTGCAAATTCAAAGCAACATTTTTTTCTTGCATCAGCCCATAACAATTTGTTATTATGGTCCTCTCATCTTTATCGTAGTGATGACCAAAATTCAAACTGTTACATTCATGGGCTTCAAAAAATGTGAAGTCTATCATGTGGATGGAAATAAACATATGTTACTATAGGCTGAGAATATAGGTTAAAAAATGGCCTTCCATAATTGCTTCCCCAACATATCCTGACCTATGGACTTACACAACATCATATTTTTCCTCTCGGAATGGATTAGCAAATATATTGTTATTTTCAAATAATTGATCCTTACCCTCCTCTAAAAAATTGTGCATATCACCAATATTTGGAAGAGCCTTGACTCCTTACTTCAAACTTGAAGCTCCATTATCTATAGTAAAGTAATTTAAAATGAAATTTTAAGAAATTTAGGATTGAAAATATTTTATGTAAGTGGGTGATTTTTTATAATATATCTAACTTTTATAGAGGAACATGATTCTACTATGCTGAAAAACATTCTTATTGCCAATGCGTGCAATCGTTCCTTGTCATTGGATATGAGCTCATCCCCTTCCTCTCCAATAGCTTCAACTCCAATAACTTCACCTTATGCATGTATATATTGTACATTATTTATTAATTCATGAATGATATAATAAAGGAAATTTCTCCGAGCTAAATCCATGATGTTTGTTTTTCAAATTAGGTATGCAATGAGTATCACATTTCCATGGGATAAAGATAACATTTAGAGAATTGTTTTTCAGCTGGAGAGTGATAGGGCCAGGGATGTATTGATTTTGAATTACAAAAGAAAAACTAAGAAGTATGATTTTTTATAACTGGTTTGCATAGATGCCCTAACTATCTCAGTAAAATTCTTGAATATAAGAAATCTTGGAACTTGAAATAATTTGTAGAGTAGGGGAATGAACTAGGTAAGAAATACACCCACATTTGTGTGGGTCACAAATGTAGACTTTATAGTGAGGAGAGAAGGTCAAAATAGCATTGATAAATGAACTTTTCATTGATCATTTGAATTTTAAAAATGTAGAGAATGGGAATTAAATATTGTGTTATTGCATTCATCACTACATTTTTAGATATTTGGTACATACTACATTGAATATCATATTATCACTTCCATCAGTAATTTTGTAGATCTTCTGTCTTAAGACTTGGACAAAGTTAGGATGGGGAAAATTACATAGTATGAGTTGAATATTACATAATATTTCACATATGTTTATGCAAATTTTAACGGTCTTTAAAAATTATGAAGTAAACTATTCTATATTTTGTGTAATCTTATCTCCAGATTTGGATCTAGAAGCAAGTGTTAACTATGAAATTTCCAATTTCATATATATTAAAGGGGATAAATCTACATAAGAAAAGGGTACACAATTATAATCATATGATAGATGGTTTTACGGTAAAAATTGATAATCATATATAGTTGGTGTAAAGGTGCTCTACATTATAGGTTTTATGTCAATTCTGAAATGTAAAACAATTATAGATGAACAAAGGGACCTATATAATATTTTTAGGGTTGCATATAATTGATGCCAAGCTATATAGAATATGGGGAGTAGGTTAAAACTCAAGAAGCTAAGTAGAAATTATCTTTTCTTTGGATAAATTATCTTTTTGATAGTAGAATTTAGAAAAAAAAAATCTTATGTAAACTAAGGTACATTACACCCTTCATAGTTTCCCACACAAAAAATTGTAGCATTCTGAAATCTAATTCTCATGGATTCTTTGACCCATGAAACATATGGGGAGGCATGTATAAAGGATGCGGACTTTAAACATGTGTTTTAGTAATTGCAGAGCTTGAGTTATGTAGACAATGGAGATAACTTAGTTAACTATCATCTCTAAAATGGATAGCACAATAGGCTCCATAAGTTATATTAGTTAAAGGTGAGTTATTGTAGCTAATAAGAGAGGCTCACACATCCAAGGTTGTAGGGAACCTATCTATAGGGAGGACAGTAGCCGGTGTACTTAACTAGAATGAAAGAAAATGCATCCAAACTCATTAGAGGATGTATGCATCTTTGTACCAATAATCCTAGTAATAGGAAATTAGGTTTGTGATGTTGGTCACATTTACCAACTTTTCCTAAGGAAAGCATTTACATGGAATTTGTGAGAGGATTACCAACAGGTAGAAAGGGAGATGAATAAATGTCCATGGTAGTTGATAGGTTCAACAAGATGTGCATTATCATGTGTTATAAAAATATCATAGAATGGAATGAAGCAACAAAATCATTCTTTGAATAGGTTTGGGTACACTATAGTATACCAAGGACCATTATTTCAAAAAGGGATATCATATTTCTGAAATACTTTTGTACTACATTGTGGGATAATGTGGACACAAAGGTGAAGAGGTTTGTTGTATTCCATTGACAGATAAAAGAGTAAACGAAACTAGTCACCAATAATTTGGTGCATATTTTGAGGGGTTACTATCATAAGCATCCAAAGGGATGGGATGATATATACCAATATTAGAGTAGATCAATCCGTACTTATACTACTGATTCCCCTTTGAAAAAAAATGGATATTTTCCAACTTCACTTTTCGATAATACATACGGGTGGCAGTGAGTAGTGAGGGTGGACTTCATAGGGAAGTCCTTAAAGGAAAAAAATATTCATTAAGAAAATAGGTCAGATCCATTTTCATGTACAAGAGACATTAACAAAATATGAAAATTAGAGGGCCAAGAATGATCAATACAAAATATATATGTTAATCAAAGTGCGATATAGAATATGGCTATAATACAATAAGGAGAGATTTTAGGATCTTAGTAACAAAAAAAAGGATATGTGATTGGTCATTTTTAGATACTAGATAAAGTGGGAGATGATACCTCAATATTCAATCTCTCCCCATACATACACATTTACTCAGTGGTGAATGTGGGAAATCTCAAACTCCACATGCCTTCCCTGCTAAATAAGGAGGAGGATTAGGTACCACCTTCCATAGAGGACATAGGTATAGATGCCCAAATACAATTTGAAAAGGATACAATTATGTAAAAGAGGCACAAAAATACAAGACATGGGTTGCATGACATTTGGAAAAATGGTTTGAATTACAAGTTCTAGGTAATGATAAATGGTACTCCCAAGAAGAGGTAGAGAGAAAATTTTTGTACCATGTTGGATAAATATTTTTGGGACTAAAGTTATGCCAATATATGAAGGTATGATCTAGATTGCATCACTAATATTTTTTTCATTCATATTCAACCTTCATAGTGGAAAAATTACAGGAAGATCAACTTATTGGAGCAGTTTTATCAACAAGACCTATTTTCAAAAATTAAGGTTTAAAACCTTAGCAAGCAATTTTATGCCTTAAATGTTATTTTTTGGGAAATAATTGGTCACCTAAGAAATAGGTCCCAAGAATCTATTTCACATTGAGATATTTTTCCAGCAATCTAAGAAATATGTCAATCAGAGTTCATATGCAAATGTTATGCCTCTCGTAAATTGACCGATTGTGAATTAACATAATAAGTTGAGAGGATATCATCTAAGCCCCCGATACTCATTGAAAATGGGTTAGGCAGGTGGAGACGATGAAGGAGACTCTCGAAGGGTCAGTATTGAGATGGAATGCAAATACAAGAGACATTGAAGAAGTCTTAGGAAAAGTAAAAGGACAAGTGTGACCAACATAGAATAAAGAAGTTATTGAGAGTGGGAGATAGAATATGGCTACAATTGAGTAAGGAGAGGCTACAATGTGCGAGTCATAAAAACAAGGCTTTGGGATATGGTCCTTCTGAGATACTATAAAAGGTCAAAGATTATGTGTAAAAAATAAATCTCCCCTTGTACATGCACATTTATTAAGTGGTGAATGTGGAAAATATCAAAATCCATTACCATTCAATGCTAGATAAGGAAGAGGAGCATGTCCTGAATTCCATAAAGTACATACTTCCAAATTCCCATGTAGATTTGGCAAAAGATAATTTTTTTTAGAAGAGGTAAAAAATTAAAAGACATGGGTATCATGACATATGGTAGAATGGGTTGAAAGGACAAATTCAAGGTAAAGAGGAATGGTACTCTCTATAGCAGTTAGAGAAAAAAATTCCTCACCTCATTGAGTAAATCTTTTTGGGACAAAATCCCACCCATTATTGGTATGTACGATTTGGATCACATCACTTTATAATTTTCCATGCATATTGATGCTTTCATAGTGGAAAAATTGATTGAATGTCAACCTACAGGATTAGTTTTATCAGTGGGACCCAATTTGAAGGATTAGGGTCTTAAACTTTCTTGATCCATTTTTACGCCTCAAATGATTATTTTAAGGGAAAAAATCTCTCAACTAATAAATAGACCACATGAATTTATCTTACACTTGAGGCATTTTCAATGATCTAATAAAGTTGTCAATTGGATTTCATACGTAAGTTTCATGCCTCTCACAAGCTCACTTATCATGACTAAACACCATATTTTGAGAGAATTCCATGTCAACCCAAACTACTCATGGAAAATGGGTTACCCACATAAAGTTTATGAAGGAGATTCTAGAAGGGTCAAAGTTATATCTCTAGTTGAGAGTTAAAGGAGTCAAAACTTGACCCCTAGTTTGTTGTTAGGCTATGTTATCATTGGGCCACTATGAGGAAAATATGTTCCATTCATTTTCAATTGTATCATTTTCATCAATAAATTAGAAACAATTGCCAGTGGGAGTGAGAGAGCATAAGCTTGGGGGCTTATCATCTATAGCATCCTATGCAACGACAAGTCTTTGGTAACTTCATAGAGAGTTCCTTATGCTTTCATGATTACACTATTCCATTTCCAAAGAAAGAGACAACAAAGAAGCCCTACCTTCCAACTACATTTTCTCTTCTAAGCATTTCTTCAAGCATTTCTAGTGTTCATTGTCGCTGGCGTGTCATTGGATTTTACTCTTCTCTATTTTCTAAATTTTATCTATTGCATGCTTAAATAGAATATAGCAATTAACAAATTTGTAATGTAATGAAATTAACCCCATAGTATATATATTCCAATGTACCTTTATCAAATAAATTATGATAAAGTATTAAATAGAATATTGACAGTAATTTATGGATCAACACTTAAAATAATGAAATTATGGTGGAGAAAAGAAAACTTAATATAGAAATGTTCTAACATATACAAATTAAATCATACATATACAATGAAATAGTGGAAATCTTATATAGAGAGTCTAAGTAATAATGACATGCACAGGCAATGAAATGATGATACTTCCTAGGTTAGATGTACAACAAAAATGGCTTATCATATAGTGAAACTAAATAATGATATCATGAACAAAAGATGGAATGCATAATCACTATTGAGAAAAAAATTACAATTATGACACGGTGAATAATGTGCACATGTTACCTCTACATTGGTTGGAATCTCACAGGTTGGGATTTTGTTCAATAATGTGGCAAGTTGAGGGGCATTTATGAAAAGGCCATGGCATGAAGAAACCACATGAATGATGGAACCAAAGGCCTTGTAACCATTCAATATGATGGTTTTGAGTCATTCTTGTTAGCAATCATATTTATAAATGCAATAAATTATATTGTAGTGACGATGAAAGGAGACAATGAAGCTAGTTTTATTTGGAGCACCCTTAATTTTTTTTAGTTTTAGGGTTAATGTTTTGGTCCTCGTACTACTATTTACTGGTTCTAAAGTTTCTCTCCTCTCCCTTTGACTATGCCATTTGTATTTTGTGTTGGACAAACTACAATAAGTTATCTAGGATTTCTAATTCTTACGATTATTGGCTACATACTCTACTAAATTAAGGTTGCTAGGGTTTTTTTGGGTTTGTCAAAATTGCATATCTATTCGAAGGAAATAATGGCCAAGTTAGATGAGCCTAAAATCAACACTAAAATTGCAGCTAGGCCATAAAAAAGCACAAAAATTCTTCCAAACATTCTTCTCCACATCCTTATTACATTAGAATTGCTAGACAATATAATTTTCAATACAACCATAGAGTTACTCACAATTCAGAATAATATAATTGGTGAATCCAATGAAGCAATGTCATTAACAAACTTCCACATAGTATATGGACATGGATTTTTAGAATTAACGATATCAGGTATTAGATAACTTGAAGACACATAACCAAAAGCACTACACAAAATCAAGATGTTAAAATCCCTCACGATCCTTAAATCGTTACTTCAAGGTGTATGGTGAAGGATTTGATAGGGCGATGAAATGGTAGAGTTCATGATTCCTTCCACATCTCAGAGTACAAATACCGACAACGTTATTATCAACGATGACGTAAAGAAGCGATGACTTACAAATAAAAACGTTCTAGACGCATCCCTCATCTCACCGATCCTTTTGATTACTTCTCTAATTTTCATAGTTAAACTCACTAATATTCTGTTAATAAGTATACTTTCAAACATAAAATAATATGCAACTCTATTACAGATATATTTAATTTTCAATATAAATTCATTGGAACATTCTAAAATAATGTTTGAGAATATGTGAAAGGATAATTAAAACCCAAATTTCCTTCGTAACATGCCATGGATCATCAAACTGACACATTTTTTTAATGTTATTATAATATATAAATTTAAACCATTTTCTAATTATATTACTTAGATGTTACACATTTTTTTCGTCCCTTCATTATATATATAAAAAACAAGATAAGAGAAGCCATTGTAAAAAGGAAGTGAGATATTTGATTTTAGGATTTGGGAAGAAATATAAATTAAATAGTTGGTCAAGATATTTATTTTATGATAGTTTTTCTTCTTCAAGTGAAAATCACACTTCATGAATTGTGTTTTTTAGAGTGTAATATGGATTTAGGCTAGTTTAATTGTTAACTTTCAAATTGGTTATATGAGAAAAAACTATTATAAATAAAAAATCATAGGTTGATCATTTCAGTCCAATTATATATATATATGGTTTTTCATTTCATTTTACCATGTTACAATACTTGAGGCCAATGTCATCATTTAAGTCTCAAAGAAATATAATTCATTTCATATTACTCTTATTCGTAGTGTTTTTTTTAATTAATCAATTTAATTAAAAGGGACAAAAGAAAATAACTACATTGAGATAAATATTAATAATTGATGTGTCAGTACTAACAATAACATTATAGAATATTAGATGGATGTTAAGTAGCTATTGTCCACGTAATAATTATTATAACTAAAATAAAAATTTAGGAAATGGTATTCAAAAATAGGCATGTCTAGTGACGTAATTATGAAGACATAAGATATATTTGATATTAACTTAGTCTAACCATAATATGAAATGACCCTTCTTCAAACACTTTGCCTAGTCAAGTCTCTTTAAAATTAGGTAGATATCTTTTAAAATAATAAGTTTAAGTTGTTTAATCTAAAAAATTTTAAATCATAATTTTAAGTTTTCTAAGTTGCAAAGATTAAGGTTTTCAAGGATGTTGAATCCACTAAAAAGTTAGCTTTAAACAATAAGAAGTCACAATTTTATGAAAATTAGATTGTCCAATTCCAACCAAAAAGCCATTTTGTTTATTAGTTAAATTACACCATTGATATTTTGGGACGTTATAAAAAATTTACACTTTTAATAAAGCAATTTGTTAAAATATCATTTGATTAGTGAATTAATTATTTTTATTTAAAATAAAGAAAATATTGAGGTTTTTTTTATAAAATTTTGAAATATTTATAGTTGATGATATTTTTTTCCTAAAGTAAGCAAACACATAGGTGTTCATAATTCAAAATATTCTTTTAACTAAATCATTATTAAATACATTAGTTGCACAAAGTTATAAGTGTTTATTTTAGAAAAGTAATTTCAATTTATTTATCAATGAGCACAACCATATATATAATCTGCAGTAAACATTATAAGGATCAATTCATAATAAGTATCAAAAATATTATTCTCATTATACTAAGGAAATATTTAATATGTAAAAAAAAAATTTAAGAATATTTTGACATATAAATACTAAATGCCCAAAAAAACTTAACTCCATTCATATGACACTAGTTTATATGAGATTTTTTTTCTAATTAATCAATTTAATTAAAAGGGGAAGAGCATAACTACTTTATAGGTAAATCCCATTTTTATATTTCTGTATATTACTATAAATATTCTAGACTATTTAGTGGAGCTTAAATCCCTACCATCCATCTAATAGTTATTGATAATTGAACTAAAATTAGATAAATCTTATACCACCATAAACACACCTATGGACAAAATAATTATTAAATGAATAGTAAAAATTCAACACTCATAAAATATTTTGAATATTACTCATAATACTTAGTTAAAATAAATTTAATTTATGTGTGATGTTATTGGTGTCCTTTCTACCTTTTAATTAAATTAATAAATTAAAAGAAATAAATTTCATATAAGTATGATAGGAAGCAAGTTATGATATGATCTTTGATCAGTTTGTCAGTGACAGTGGACTGGCACAGGATTATTTTGTGATCTAATTTTGATCTTTGGCTAATTTTGGAAGCTTATTTTCTGGTTTTTTTTTTATTTATTATTTTTTATTAAGATTTAAATATATTTATCGAGCTTAGAAATTCATTTCACAATACAGCCCAGTTTGATGTTCTGCACAGAGTATCCCGGTAGCCCTTTGTTCCAACTACCATTCTGGCAATGTTCTGCACAGAGTATCCGCACCGCCAACTGGCTTTCTCCTAGCTTGTGCTATCTGTTATTATTCTATGCTAGCACTACACATGTTATTTGTGATTGAACGCCGAGTTGATTTTTAATGTATTCAATGACATCATTTTACCTACTCGACTCGATAAAGTCTCTTCTGATTTCAGCATTTTAAGTCTGTCTTAATATATCAATAATTTTTACTTTTTAATATCAAAAGTTTTTGGATACTTAAGAAAACAAGACCACCGTTTAAACGATTTTAGGTGAAAGTTCTTCGGAACTCAGGGAAAGAATTTCCACTGGAAAGCGAATGACTACCTCCGTAAGTTTGTCCTGACATTCCTCGTAAAACAGAACCGTAAGTTTGTTCTGACATTCCCCGTAAAATAGAATAGTGTCCTAAAAGGAGTTTTCGTTAGTATAATTTTTTGAAAGTTTTTTTTTGGGTTTTCTAGTATAATTTTTTTAAAATTTGGTAAGAATTTAATGAAATTACAAGTTTGATGAGTAAACTTGCACAGTCGAAATGCTTTAGGGGTTTTTATGGGTGTTGAATATATACAATTAAAAAAATTTACACAGTCAAAGTGCTCTAGAAGTTTTTATGGGTGTTGAATATATATAAAATCAAAAAACCAATTTAAAAACACAAATCAAGATTTCATCTCAATTTTTTTTACTAGACAATTCCTAAAATTTCCAACAGTAAACTAAAAACTTAAAATATAATACAATTGTGTTAAATGACTGACTGATTCGGTGAGTAGAAATTTGATTATTAAATCTAAAAGGTATATATATTTTATTTTTCTGGTTTTAAGGTTGTATTTTTTCCTTTAGGTTGTATTTTTTTTTTTTTAAGTAGGAAAAAGCGCGTACTATTAACTACTAGACCCACTCAAAGATATTAAGCCGTTTTCTCACCCGATAATGCACAACTTCAACTATATCATCACAGTAACTGAGATTGAGGTAATGACGAACTAGGCAAACAGGTTCACCGAAACATATTTCAGTGATTCTCGTTTTCGACGGGTCTAAGTGAATAAGCCTAGGCATGCAGTTATGAGTAGAGGAGTCCAACAATCTGCGGTCTCTTTGAAGCTTTTCCACACGGCCGAATGGCAATTCACGAATAGGAGAAGTTATTGACAAGCATGTCAAACTGTTTCAACTCGCCAACCTAGACGCGTAGATATTTCACTTTTGCTGAGGTGATCAATTTGTTTGTCAGGTTGCATGAATTCCAACGAAGAACCATATAGAGACAGAATTTTCAATTTCGGAAGTTTCTAGTGTCACGGTGCTATTTTGCGTGACAAGGTGCTATTTTGTCCAGGTGGATGCAGACAATGCGGTCGTAACGTGGATTGGCTTTCCTAGTTAGGTGGAAAAAGATGTTCTCGACTCTCCAAAACATGTTTAATGAATTTGGTTCAATGCTTAATGATGTGAATTTTTTTTCTGGTCTGTTTCTTTTCTGTTATGTGTCTCTGGATAATGCCAACTCTGTTTTGCTTCAGCTTTTGTTTTTGTATAGATGCGCGCCATTATAGTCCTATGAATTGTAACATGTCATGGCTCAGCAAGACTTTGTTTTGGTCTAATTTTGCATATGGCTTTTAGGGCAGATTGTTTATCAGCAAAGCCATTGTCGGCAATAGTATTATAGTGTTAAACACAACTCTGGTTTACACTTTTGTCTGTAAAGGACTCATAAATTATACTTCAAGGTCTTTCATTCCCGGAAAGGTTGTCAAAAAGGTTTGTGTGTATTAAAATTTCTGGTTCTGAGCAAGCTTCAGCCCCTCTGAAGTCTTGACCTCTTTTTACATATTTTTTCTTTTTTAATGGAATAGTCTTTACATAGAAAAAAAATATATGCCATGTACTTTTCAAAAGAATTTAATGTTCAACTAATATATTAAAATTCATATATTATTCATCCCATATAAATGATTCGTTATATAGAAATAGTTGTTGAAGGGCGAAAAAATGGGAGCCACCACAATTCCACCATTCTGCTACAATTCAACATCGAAGACGATCTCGCCCTAAAATTAATAAATAAAATAAAAATTTAGATACAAATGATTAATAAATTAATTATTATAAACCTATATAAAAATAAAAATAAATAATTATTATTAGCCCAATTATAAAATATTAAAAATTTATAATTAATCTTAACCTATACATGTTTGTACTTTAAAAGAGTGGACGGGGATGTCTTGCCTCGCCAAAATGCAACGTGTGATATGAAAATAAATATCGGTGCCTTCCTTTCGTACCAGAAGCACATGAAACTCGTGACAACAGTTGAACTATTAAAAGTTCAAAAAAAAAAATCCCAACTACAATCGAAATAGTTCAAAGAGCTTTCACAAAATTTTT
>APFE030055033.1:41495-56754 GCA_000404065.3 Pinus taeda | reverse complement strand
TATTTTTAAAAATACCTGCGATTGATATGGTAAAGTATATAAAAGAAATTATTAATATATATATATATATAAAAAGTATATTATATTATATGAATAATCAATTTTTTTAACCATTTTTCTTTATGGAATGCAGTTAGATTTTAATAAAACTTTTTTATAATAAATTTATTGGAAAATGGTGAATTCTTATAATAAATTTAGGTGATAAGTTGTTATTATAATAAATATATTAGGGTCATAATGGTGGTCATAGTAATATTTGTTTATAAAATTTTTAAAGAAAATATGAGTAATTATAAGGTTTATTTTAAAATTTTATTTATGTGAGGGAATGATCAAGGGGCTATATTGTCAACACCTTTGAATGGAATGTGCCCATAATTACTAATAACATAATATAAGCTTATGTTTTTCCTCAAGGAATCATACAAATCTCTGATCAACGCATCCATAATCAATGTTGAGGGATTTTTGCATCATCATCAAGCACACAGTCTCAATGTTAGGGGATTTTTGCAACATCATCAAGCACACAGTCTATTGACTTCCCATTTGTTTTCGCCCTCATACAGTGCGATGGAATAAGGTACTTCCATTGAATTTTTTCTTGGTTCCATAATCCATGTGAACATAATGGCCAAATTGACTCAAAGGCCCATTATGCAACTAGGAAAAAGGGGGTGCAATCCAAGTTAATGACCACTTTCACAATCAACCAATAACATATATCAAACCACATTAACACGTCATCAATACAAATGCCAATATGTTTGATAAGTGCTCCACGCTTATCTGAAATGAGATAAATAAGACACCACCACCCATTGTTTATGATACATTTAATTTGTGGTTGATCTAATAAATGCCTCTTCTTCATATCTTGGCATCATGGTGGAACGATGTATTCACCATTGATGAAAGATTTCTGCACCCTTTGCTAAGCTCAGTAAAAGATCTCAATCTTAGTTATTACAACCTCCAAAAGTTTGGCATATTTTCTTTACTCTCTAGGAATTTAATGGTATTCATTCTTTACTCTAAACATAAGTGCACCAAATCTCATAGTTACTTTTGTCATCCTTTAACTCTATTTTGAATGCTTCATACATCTCTCTCTTATGCTCATGGGCTGGTATCTCCCTATCTCTTGGGACCCTCTCTTTAACACCTCCAATACCTAGAAAATGTGATGCAAAATGAGAGACATGAGAAGGTACATCAATTCCTTAAGAGGATTGAGCAAGTTTTCACCACCTTCATTGGTCACCTGAATTTCATAGAAGCACAACATTAATCCTAACACTACTCCTAGGCTTCAATAATATTTTTTAATGTCTACTTTCCTTTTTTCTGACTCAATAAGTCATCCTTTTTAAAGTACTAGCTCTAAACCAAGTCTTGTTAGCATTGGTTTTTCTTAATATCAAGTTTATGTTAAGAGACTAATTTTTGGAATTTAGTAAAATTTCATCATGCTGGATTGAATTACTTTGTTGTCATTGTATTAAGCCTCAACTTTAATCTTTTATTGATAAAAAATTCCCACCATTACAAACTTTAAGAAAAACATTCCTAAATCGTTATAATTTGGATAAGCAAGAAAGTTAGCAAGGTTGGTTTCATAACAAATATTTCATATTCAACTCTCTTAGTGTTACCAGGATGAAAAAATCAAGTGGTCTATCATTTTAGTGATATTTTTTTAAGCCAATTATAATTAAAGATACATTTAATCTCATCCTGGTAATCTCTTGATATTCAGTCATTCACTATTTTTATCCTTTTCTTAAATAGAAACTAATGAGTTTGTAAATTTTATTATAAAAAAGTGTTGTATCATTTTCTTTATTGAAATTAGCTACACATGTCAAAACTGAAACACAAAGTTTCTAACATCAACTATAAAAAAATTTACAATTTTATTCATTGCATTATATACTATAAAAGATACCTAAACATTTCTAACCTAAAAAGACATTAAAGTTATAAAAGTTTTAATGACTTTAAGCCTCTTCTAAACCTATAATATTATGCATAATCCTAGGTTCTCCAATTTCCATGTCTTCTATTAACTAAATCATTATATACTCATTCTTGTAATTTCCTTGTCCTCATATACACTTATTAAAAGCTGTTAATTTTTTAATGAAACTAAATTTTACCTAAAGAATAACCAAATATGGCTTGTGATGCACTAAGGTCTTCTTAACCTAAGTAATTCATGAGATACCTCTTTCTCACCTTAGAGAATCAATCCGAAATCGAGGCAAATCAAAATATATCACGCTAATATCCCACGAAAATGAGAAAATAATCTTGGGACCAAATTTGGAGGTACCTATAGTAGCGAAAGGAAAGGGTGATAAACATTTTCCTAAGACTCTATTTTTATTTCTTCCCAAAATTGTTTATTACAAAAGGAGAAGTAATGAATTTGTCTTACTAATGATAGAATATAATGGCTTAGATATGGTAGAGGTAAATAAGGATATATACATAGTTAGATATAATTAATTCATGTTAATATAACCCCATATCAATGGCTTCTACTTTTCCTATTGTCAGGTTTTTACATGCATTTGTTATTTTATCATTTCTAGGAGTTGTCCCTTACTTAGACTGACAACCCTCCTACCTAGGTTGTGTGACACTTCTATTGATTGAACACAATTTTCTCTATACTAAGTGTACATATGTAATTCAATCATATTTATAATTGGGAAGTGCATATCACAAACAAAATATAAAATATACCTAGCAAGAGGAGTACAACCCTCCAGAAGAAAAAGGAACCCACCTGGGAATGTTTCAAAACAATTATAGTTCTAATAGGATTTGCAAGAGACCAAAATTTTATTTTGTGCAGAACCCTAGGCTAAGCTAGAGGTGATTTAATGGGTTTTCCATTGACGTGGATGGGAATTTTTTGGGGTATCTTGCACATTCATTTTCAACATTTTTGGCTAGTTGGAGACTAATTGTTTTTATATGAAGTTAATAGGTTCAATGGATATAAATGCATAAATTTCCATATCAAGATTATGTTTATATGTATTTACAAAAATGTTGTTTATGCACTATGACACTAGTCTTGATTGCACTCATGTGGCTTTTTTTGTGTCATGCCTATTGTGGATGTAGAATATAATGGATATTGCTCGATCATTTATGTAAGGTGTTGAGAATTGGGTTGTGAGATTAAAATTGAAATTCTAGAATGGGAAAAGATACCAAATTGCTGAAATGTTTCCTTGCATTGAAGAAAGAGGGAAAGAAAATATCGAAATGTCTTTATTATTGTCACATAGATGAAAAGGAGTGAAGATTAAATGCACATTTAAGAAGAATATAGCTATGTAATTTCAATGCGTCTAACTAAAATTAGTTCTTTCCTAATTTCTTTTTATGGATGTCTAATAACCATAGGGTAGATTTCCATTAAATATAATGATATATAACTAAAAACATATTGATATAAATTATCTAGTTTCTACATTATATTTTAGATATTTTGCGAAGAATAAACTTATCTACTCCTAATATTAAACATTACCTCTAAACATATCATCCTCATCATAGTAAAATGTATATTTGAGTTTGATTTTGTGAGGTCCAAGTTACATTCCTTGAATAAACACTTGGAAAAAATTTAGTAAGCATAAATTCATAAAGTCTTTAAAATAACAATAAAGTTTGGAATGCATTAGCTCGCCAAAATGACCCGAGCTCGGAAACTCTCGCTCCCTGAGAGACGGAGATGATGAAGGACAAACAATCGAAGCAGGTAGATCCAAAGTGCTTCAAGCAGATCCTTTGCTCAAAGGGCCCTCCTCCTCAAATAAGAAAAAGGTCCCAGCATGGAATACTCAAGGAATGGAGGTGGACAACTTACAATCTAATTCCAAAATAGCAGAAGAACCATATGAGGAGTTAAATAATTCTTAGATCATGGAGGAGGAAATAGAGGCTATAGATATTGGGGAACTGGACATCCCAGGCCCAGAGAAGGCATGCACTACAAACAATTTTGACAAAATTCCGGATCGACAATTTGAGAATCTACAGGAGATCCTATCGAGGGCGCAACGGCAAAAATCTTTAGGTGTTCAGACTGGAGGCCCCTGGGATGGAAGATTCATTACCAAAGATATCAAAAAGCGTGGAAGGAAAATAGACCTCCAGTGAACAATCAGAATAGGAGAAATGCTAGTGGAGTCAGGCAGGTACTCCAAGCTAACCAAGTACTACAACTCTGATAATAATCCTTCCCAATGAAGTTATATCATGGAACATAAGAGGGCTTAATGGCCTAGGGAAAGGAAGAATACTTAAAAACATTATAATGTGAGAAAAATCTTAAATCCTTTTCCTGCAAGAAACCAAATGCAATTCAAATGCTCTAGAAAGAATTGCAGCAAAAGTTTGGCCAAGGAGTCTCACTACTGCAGTGGATGCCGATGGGGCATCTGGAGGCCTTGCAATCTTATGGGATGCTCGAGCTATTAGACTCAACAACATCCATGCAAATAAGAACTTTCTCCAAGCAATTTTTCACATCATCAGGACAAATATACATGGGCTCTTAACCAATGTATGTTTTCCCCAAGAGGAAATGCATAAAGTAGAAATCCTAAACACTCTCTTTGTAATAAACCTTGACAAACCACACCCGTTATGGATTTCTGCAAGCGACTTTAACATGATTACTAGGCTGGAAGAAAAAAGGGGAGGCAGGAGTAGAGGGAATTAGGAAGGGAAACCCCTAAAAGACTTCATTCAAAATAACTGGCTTATTGACCTACCTTTCAACAATGGTCTATTTACTTGGAGCAACAGGAGAGTAGGGTTGCAGCAGATCGCATCTTGTTTGGACAGATTCTTACTTTCAGACAATGCTATTCATATTGGTGGACACTTTGTAGCTTCCATCCTACCTCTTTTGGGATTTGATCACTGGCCCATCTCCCTTCAGTGGACGCGTCCTGGCAACCTGATCCACAAACCATTTCGTTTTGAGGCTTTCTAGATGTCTTATCTGGGTTTCCACAGCTTAATCAGCTCAAAATGGAACAATTTCTCCCCTCCAACAGGTTCAAAGATGATTCAATTTCAGTAGAAGCTAAAGCATCTTAACAGCAAGATCAAACGATGGAGTCATACTTCTTTTGGTAATATTTTCTAGGCTCAGAGTGCCCTTGAGCTAGAAATGAAACATTTACAGCACAGGATTATTATTGAACGCCGTTCAGATGACATGTCAGAACAGGAAAAAGTTCTTGAGGCACAAATCTTAGAAAGGGCTAAGCAGGAAGAAACGCTATGGAGGCAGAAATCAAGAATAAGGTGGCTTAAAGATGGAGAAAAAAACACAAAATTTTTTCATAGTACCACCATCCAACGCAGAATGAATAACAACATAACTCACATTCAAAATGAGCAGGGAGTCAAAGTGGAAACGCATGAAGAAATTGAAAGCGAACTCCTAAACTATTTCAAGAAAGTCCATCACAAGCAAAATGTAGACAGATTGCTGGCCGTAGAAAAAATTACTCGAAATATTCCTAAAATTATTTCATAGGAGCATAACCAACTTCTTCTCAAGCATGTAGACTTACAGGAGGTGGAATCAGTTGTTCGTCAGTTGAAAGCAGGGAAAGCACCCGACCCGGACGAATTCTCCTCTAAATTTTCCACGATTTCTGGGATTTGATCAAGATGGAAGTCTGGCAGGTGGTTGAGGAATCACGATCCTTAAGATGGATGTTTCTGGGAGTGAATGCCACATTCATCGCCTTGGTACTCAACGTGGATCATCCTAGCACTCCTAACAAATATATACCTATAGATCTGTGCAATATAATCTACAAGATAGTCTCCAAAATCATTGCCTCCAGATTCAAATTGTTGCTTCCTCTCATCATCTCACTGGAGCAGTCTGGATATGTCTAAGGTCGGCAGATTACGGATGGTATCATCCTAACCCATGAAATAATTCATTCCCTGAAGCATTCCAAGAAGCCAGGTATGCTCCTCAAATTAGATCTTTCAAAGGCTTTTGATAGCTTAAGTTGGATGTACATTAAGAAAGTTCTAACTGCTTTCGGCTTTGCTCCTCCTTGGGTTAGATGGGTTATGAGTCTCATCTCCTCCTCTTTCTTTTTTGTTCTGGTCAATGGCATTCCCTCCTCTCCTTTTCATCCTTCTCAAGGAATTCGGCAGGGAAACCCTCTCTCCCCATTCTTGTTTATCATTATGGCAGAAGAATTGGGCCGAAGCATTAAACTAGCTCAACAATCCCAACGTCTCAGAGGATTGTCCTTTCACAACTCTTCAACCTTCACACACTAGAAATTTGTTGATGACATAATGCTTTTTGGACATCCTTCAGTCCAGGAAGCTCTTCAGCTCAAATCACTACTATCAGACTTCTCGGAGGCCTCAGGAGCATTTACCAATAAATCAAAATCTCAGAGATTCTTTTTCCATACCCTTGCTATCACTCAGATGGCTATAGCCTGCATTCTGGGATTCTCCATTGCTAACCTTCCATCCAAATATTTAGGAGCTCCTTTGACTACCTCGGCCCTAAAGCATTCCTCATGGAAGGTCCTCTTAGAAAAATGGAGGCTCGCCTTTCCTCTTGGACTCATAGATCTCTAAATATGGTAAGTCATCTAGTCCTCACAAAAGTAGTTCTTCATGTTATGCCGTTATACCTCTTCTCCATCCTTGCATCTCCCAAATGGGTTCTCAAAGAGATTAAGCATCTCCAAAGGTCTTTTCTTTGGGGCAACACCGGTCCTAAGCACAAATGGGCCCTTTTCAAATGGGACACTGCATGTCTTCCAAAGAGTGGTGGCAGTATTGGATTAAGGGATCCTTCTCACAGTAATGAAGTCATGGGAGCTCAAATTTGGTGGAAATGGCTGACTGTGCCTCTCACCCCTTGGGCTTCTCTGTGGACAGCTAAGTATGCAAGCAATTGCCCAGTAGAGGAACTAATAAGAATGTCAGCAGTTAACACGGGCTCCCTAATATGGAAATCAGCCAAGCAGCACAGAAGTCTCATTTAGCAGCACAGCTTTTGGGAAGTGAAGAATGGCAACACTGCAAGGTTTTGGGGAGATTCCTGGTAGCATATGCCCAAATTAAAGGACCAAGTTTCTCATATGCAACTTCCGGAGTAGGATATGCACTCATATGGCAGGCTTAAAAAATTCTAGAAGAATTCATCGACCCAAGAGTACAAGGAATGGATCAAGGCGGATCAAATCTTAAGACATGGAATGCCACAAGTTCAACAAAGTCTAGACACATAATTAATGAAAAGGAGAATACAACTCTCTGACGAAAGGGATATCCTTAGATGGGGATATGAAGAAAGAGGCACCTTTACTACGAGAGAGGACTATAATCTCATTATCAAGGAATATATGGTGAAAGATCCTCTCTGGAGCAAAATCTGGGACCCTTCCATACGGCCGAAAATCTCCACCTTTCTCTGGCTCCTATGTCATAACAAGATTCTCACGTGGGACAATCTTAGGAAGAGGAACTTTCATGGGCCCTGAATATGCCCTAACTGCAGACAAGAGGAGGAATCCATAAAGCATCTCATGCATTCCTGTCATATTGCATGCAAGCTCTGGGAAAAGGTTAGTTTCTGGTGCCAAAAGGAAGGAAGAATTCATAGAGACATCATTGCCACCGTGCACAACTGGGATCAGAATACTTATCGAAGCAAGATTTTAAATTTCTTATGGAAGCTCATTTCGGGCTTTCTCATGTGGGCCATATGGAAGGAAATAAGTCGTAGAATCTTCAAGGATCACTCTGCGCTGCTGGAGAATATCTGGAAAATAATTTGCCAAAATATCGAGGAAACCATTTCTCTCAAAACTTGGTATCAAGAGGACCTTCCTACTATCCCCCAAGAATAGTCCATATGGGCTAATTGGAACCTACAATGGAATCAAGAATAGGTTGTCAAAGGAACAAGGCCTTCATTGGGTCGTTCACCTGAGAAATGGTTAACCCCCACGCATATGTGCCAGCTAAACTTCAATGGGGCCTCGAAAGGTAATCCAGGTAATTCGAGCTTTGGAGGGATTTTTAGAGACTATAAGGGGGCTCCTATTTTATCATTTTTAGGATCAAAGGGATGGGATACCAATAACCTGGCAGAATTGGAAGGTCTCTGGCAGGGTCTTATTCTTGCACAAGGTAAAGGATTCTTTCTGCTTATAGAGGGTGATTCTCAGATAATCATAAATATGGTCTAAAAAATCTTGCAAGGAACTCCCTCAAGAAAAGTGAGTAATATTTCGAGAATGGAGAAAAGGCTTGAACTTATTGAATGTTGGCTCTCCTCTCATAGGGCGGTCACTCTAAAGCACATTTGCAGGGAAGGAAATAAAGTCACAGACTTACTTGCTAACATTGGAGTTGAATGTGGGATGGACCTTCATGCTTAATCAATTTCTAGACTGGCCTCTGAGTCCCAACTCTTGTATTACAAAAACCTTGTGAAGAATGAAATGCATCAAGAAGGAGGGGAACACCCAGATGCGGGTGAAATAAATGACAGCTGATGTTTTTAATGACAGGCGGAAGAGCGTGGTACTGCTAGCTGCAGACTAGCACAGCTACCCATGAGTGTATTTGGCTCAAGCAAGCAAACCTTAAGCAAGGTAGATTTGGCATGAATTCTGTATTAACTGCTCACTCTGTCTAAGGCAATGCTCTGGCTGATATAACCATGGCGATCTTGGCTCTCCTTCCCACTGTTTGCACCCCACCTCCTTGTCCCAGGCCTTGGCTGGCTGCGCATCTCTGTGGCAGGACAGGTTCTGTAAACGGAGGTAAGCTTTTGGTTTCTCTTGACGTTAGAATTTTTCTGCCCTCCTTTCACTCTTAGGCTTGTTTTCTGCGATTGAAGTGGTTTCCCGCTGTGCTGTATTCTTTTCATGCCACTACTTCCGGTATTGTTGTGCTCCCCTTTCATCGCCTCACCATGGTACGCCATTGCATGAGGAGTCACTTTGGGAGGAGCCATGGTGGCTGTGGGCATTCGCAGGTTGCTTGTTCTGTGGATCCTACCTTACCTCCTGCTACTCTACCCTCTTCTCCGGTGAATTCGCCTTCTCTCAGCCCTTCCCACAGGTCGATACTGCACAATGAATTTTAGAATATTCACTTCAAGTTTCAGAGCAATCTTAACAGGCATGTTATCACGGCCAATATTATTATTATCTTCTCTGAAGAAGAGGTTCTGCCTCAAACCATGGTGCGCTTGACGTCTGAGCCTTCTCAGGGTAGTCTCAGAGAGGCAGGCAGCCAGAGCAGTGAGCTGATTTTGGCTAAGGGAGGCCAGGAGAAAAGGAATGGTGAGCTTCTTGATAAGGGAGGTGCTCCCAGTGACACTCAGCCACCAGGAGCCTTTGTCTCAATGATCAGGGAAGGTAATTCCAGTGACACACATCCCTCGTCGGTTCATCCAAGTGGCAGTGATGCGGGTAACATGGCAAGAAATGATGAAATGTAGGATGACAATGCATGCCCACTGGTGGAGGAGCCTCTGAATGAGGACGTGGAAATATGAGGCAACCTGGGCCCTTTCAAACATTCCCGAATTTTTTTTGATGGCTCGTATGGTTAAGTTCAGGTGGTTTTGGATGCAGCTCTGGTTCAGCCTCTATAGCATGGCAGTTTCGTTCTTCTTCCTGGTGGGCGGTAGTATAAAGCTCTTTTGTGATTTTGGCCAGCGTCTTTGTCTCTCTTTCTAGTCTTGTTTTCTTACTAGGTGGTTATACCACCTCTTCCTCATGTTCTTTTTGTTAATTTTTGGTTCCTCCATCTGCTCTCTAGCATACTGTAACTGGTTCTCCCTTACCCGGGATAGTTTTGTTGTGTTGAACGCTCTCGATTGATGTTGCCCGAGGCCTCAACCCGTTGTAATTTTATTTTGATTTTCAGTTAATAGAATTAGTCTTTTCCGAGAAAAAAAACAATAAAATTCGGAATACTTCATATACAATATTTTATGTCATTGAAAAGCTTGTATTCCCTAGTCTTCATCAAGTTCCTGATTAAACTAACTAGGAAACTATATCTAACAACTATGTTTGTCTAAATTATGAGCCTTTTACTAACTTTAATTTGTAACATATGTGAGGATGCAATTATGTACAAAACAATTATAGGAATCAGGTCTCTTCCCATAGAGTGCACAATTACTCATTCTCTAGCATTAATAGAAATTAAATTCTATCACATAGAATGAGAAAATTGAGAAATTTATAGTATACAAGATAATATACAACAACAAATCTTCATCTCGTATTCACATGCACATTGAATTGTTATCACAACTAGTGTGCAATAATATTCTATGTTATGCCCCTACATACATATCATTTGTTTCATCAGTAGGCGCACCTAATTGTTCCTCTTTTGTTTTCTTACGAACTCATTTTCCAAACTACACATAGTCTTCTTTTATTGAAATTTTAGCTTCTGTATATCTTCCTTTTTTTCAACTACTTCATCCACCTCTCTCCTTCATCTATTTGTTCACTCCTTTCTCTTAAATGATGGTTGGGAAATTGAGAAGTCATAGTGGTTCAAATTCCTTAGTCATATCCCAATCTAGTCACCATTCTTTTGCATACTAAATGGTCATAGTGGCTCTACTTAAAAAATAATCATTATTTCCTCACATGGTTCCTTATATAATCATTATTTTTTTGTAGAGGATTCTCATCCATTCACACAGAGACCCTTAATAAATGTGTAATCACTACAGGTAATGATCTACACTATTACAATGGAGTTATAAAATTGTAACATCAAGGTGATGCCACAACAATGGTAAGGTCATAACATTGTAATGATAATAGTTTTGTAGAAACAATGAAGTTGTGGAAATTAAATAGCAATGATGTTAAAACATTATAATGGTAGTGTGGTGTTATAACAATGGTGTCATCACATTGTAACAGCCAGATAATGTCACAGTAGTAGTGAATTCAAGGTACTGCTAAAAAATTGATGTCAAAATACTGTAATAATAAGTTGATTCCATAGTAATAATGAAGTCATGACACTCTAAGAATAATTGTATAGTATCATTATAACATTGGGAAAGTGTTGTGGAATTATATTGCAAAACTCTTATTTCATGTTATAAGGCACTAACTAACATTTGTTGATGCAAAATGCTTGTAGGTGAAAGATTCTTCTATGTTAGACATCCTTGCTTGAAAAAACATGAGCTTCTAGCTCATTTGGATATGAATGTAACCATTACAAAAGATGTAATCTCGTCATAGGTTTTCCATTTATTCTTTAGAAACCCACAACGCAACACTAAAATCTCTATTTTTCCACTTGAAAAAGCTGTCATAATACTCCTTATTTTAAACATTGTTTGATAATCCTCTTCAATATGACCTACTCTAACTCTTTAGTTTCCTTAATTACAATTTTTTTCTTCCACATAACTAGCAAAACCTTTTTATCATCCCTTTTTCCTTCATGAAACTTATACAAGTAAAAAGAAATGAATATTGTTTCTTCCACATAATTAGTGCACCATTTTTACCATCCCTTTCCCCTTCATGAAACTTATACATGTCAACAACATTTAATATTGAAGAAATACAAAAATTCTCTTTAACTCCAACTTATAGGCATTATTAAAAATCCACTCTAGGTCTCAGCATGGTCTGATTCCCTTGCACTTGATTTTACTATATTTACCTTTAGGAAACATTTCATTCTTTAAATGTGTCATCACTAGATCTCCTTCATCAAAATCCTTTTTTCTTCCTCATATTTTTACCCCTTGGTTATATTTAGCTTTCTTTGTTCTAGTCATTAAGTGAGGTACTCATGCATTTCCTACATGTCTTATGGAAAGTCACTTGCATCAACACTCCTTTTATCTTCTATATTTGGAAACTTAACCAAATCTAGAAATCCTTTAGCCATTTTCCATAAATAAGATGAAATGAAATATTTCCAACAAATATATGGATTAAATCATTGCACGCAAATTTAGCTCAGACCAAAACCAAATCCTAATATCTTTCTTTTTCTCATCTCAATCTATGTAAAAAATTTCTAATGATCTATTTAAACACCTCTATAAGTTCCTAAATTTGTGGTTTATATACAAAATTTTAAAACAACCTGGAACATATTTTCTTATAGACTACCTTCTTCTTCAAGATTTCAAATAGTTTCGTTGTTACCACTGTCCATTAGTAAATCCATTTCTTCATAGATTTTGTAAGTGGTGAAGAAATATCATTCATATTTTGGATAAATATTTTGTAGAGGCTTGTTAAAGCATGAAATTTTCTCACGTCAAAGGTACACTTAAGTTTTGGCAAATCTAAAATGGCCTTTACCTTTTCAAGATCCATCTTCAAGTCTTACCAAGAAATTTTAAATCCCAAGTACCCTAACTACTCATTTAAGAATATACACATTTCCAAATTTATCAATAGTTTCTCTTCCCTGAACCAAAAAGACTTATATCACATATTCCAATTGTACTTCCTAAATGTTAGTGAATATTAGAATTTCATTCTAGTATACAACAAAAAACTTTCACAAAAATTGTTTTAAGACTTCATCCATAAGTGCCATAAATGTAACAAGAGAATTGGTTAAGCCAAATTGCATGATCATACTTTCAAACAATCCACCTTTAATCTTATCTTTGTCTTCCATTCATCACAATCCCTTATTTAAATATGATGGTATTCAATCTTCAAATCAATATTTTAAAATCATTGGGATCCACTCAAACAATATATCATGCCACCCATCCTAGGAATGAAAAATTTATACTTGATAATAATCCCATTAATAGCCTAGGAATATGTACACATTAACCAATCACTTCCTTTCTTGGGTTCCAATATTGTTGGTACACCACAAATATTTAATATTTGTATGATTAATACTTTGTTAAGAAACTCTCCTACCTCCTCATTCACTTCATCACTGTCTATTGGAGTCACAATAATGTGTTTTATTATGCATAATTGACCCTAGTATCAATTCAATCTAATGTGACATACTCTTCATGGGACTTACTCCCATTGAAAAATCATCCATAGCAATCCCCTTAAATTATTTCAACAATTGTTGAATATGCAGTGGTATATATTTTATTTTCACACATTATTGGACTTGTTTGAAGTTATGGCCAATCAAAAGAAGACCCTTTTTTCTTCCCTCAAAAAATCATTAGTTGAACAAAACATAATTCAATTGTTACTGTTTCTTCTTGATTTCTACAACTTCATGCTAGTGTCATTTTAGTTTCCATCATTCTATGTAACTTATTTTGTTGTCTAGCATTTGTGAATTCATAAGTGTTCTCTTGACCATAATGGACTACATTTCTATCAAATAGACATGGTATTTTGAGAAATACATGACATGCTATTAGGTCCCTATAATACTAGTGATTACCCCATTACTATTGTAGTTTTATCCCTTATTAATATTGTTGTGCCTCTATTGTCCCCATATTGTTATTAATGTGCCCCATAGAATCCCTCTATTGTTATTTTTGTGGCTTTATATTATTATTGTTAGGTTGGCTAGGTTATATTGTGACTCCTTAAACACCTATATATAGAAAGGAGGTTTTGTCATTTGAATCATCCAAGAATTGTTCATTTGTGTAATGTAAAGGAGTTTGCCCCCTTGAAGAGGCTGAAATCTAAGGTATTCAACTATATTTTCTTTCTTTTTGTGAGTTTGTTTCATAAGATTTGGTATCAGAGCTTTGGATTCTAGGGTTTCACTGCTCTAAATAGGTCATCATAGCATTTTCGCTATAACTTTTTTTTCTGCAACGTTTCAGAAGCTTAAAAAAAACCCACTTGAGATGAAATCGTATTGAACCTTGGGTCCAAAATTCAGATCTTTTCACACTATATTTGTGGGGATATGATCTGAAGAAGTTGGCCTTTTTACAGACTCCTGAATTACATTCCAAACAAGTGACCTGGGGAAAATCATCATAACTTTCTCTCTGAGCATCAGGTTGAAACTTCATATGAAGGTGTAGAAAGAGGACAAATTGTAGCTTCTTGTATATATTTTTAGAGCCAAAGGTCAAAATAGTGACTCGTGGTACGTCGTACAAGTTCGCTCTACTGAACTAGTCTATAATCAGGTCACTATGGGAGATTTGGCATAACTCTTCCCTGGAGAATCCAATTTGGATTAGACTGGTGGCATTGGAAAGAGGATGCAGAGGGCTACCCCAGGTCACAATTTCAGAACTAGATGATCCGAAATTACCGAAATACATCAGATTCAATATCAAACACCTTCAAAGTGAAAAAAGGTGTGTAGTTTTTTTCAATTTTTTAAGCTTGGTTTGAAAAATTAGTTTGAAGGAATTCAAAGGGCATAGTAAAGCATTATTATCGGTAATTGATGCCTTGAGGAAAGAAAATTCAAACACCTAGTAAGCAACTTGAAAGCTTGAGCATGACTCATGAAGAAGAGGAAGAAATGCAATATGATATATCAAAATTACGAGACCAAGTGCAACAACTGTCACTTGCACAAAAAGCAACAGAATTTAAGATGGATGGTTTAAAGAAAGATGTAGAAGCTAAGATGGAAGTTTTAAAGAAAGGCATAGAAGCTACGATGGATTGTTTAAATAAAGGTGTAGAAACTAAGATGAATGACGTGGAAGCTAAGACAGATGATTTGAAGACATGCATGGAAGATTTGAAGGCAGATTTGACAAATTTTCTAGAAGAAATTCGTACTAATGGTGAAAGGGTAGTAAAGGAAACTAATGATGAGAACAAAATAAATGTTAATCATGATTTCATAGACTCCAATGTTGGATCCAAGACTCACCATATTCCAAAAATCGGTATGAGGAAATTTGATGCAAGGATCCCGCAACATGGATATTATAGATGGAGAAATTTTTCAATCTCAATAATGTGCAAAACACACAAAAGGTATGTATTGCAACTTTATATTTGGAACCAAATCAGTTTTTATGGTATCAATGGCTTTGCTCTCGTAAACAAATTATCACTTGGGCAATTTTTACTGAAGAATTGAAAGCACATTATGAGGATACAAAAAGCAACACTTTTTTTTAGCCAACTGATAAGTCTCAAACAAAAGGGTTCAATAATGGAGCACATTGAGGAGTTCCAAAAATTGAACATAAGGGTAAAAAATATTCCAGAGGAGCATAGGA
>APFE030055033.1:7327-36267 GCA_000404065.3 Pinus taeda | reverse complement strand
AACCTTGCTGCCAACAAAAACACTTTCTTTGCTTCACCATGCAATCATTAGTGTTTGAATCTCATTTGCAGAACTTGATATCAGTTTGGATGCATGTTTGGGTTTATAAATACTTAGTTTAATAATTGTTTCACATAGGTTTCATTTCTTGTTTTCCATTTCTTTTCATAGGTTTCATGGCACAATCATCATAGGCTAATGAACTTCTCGTTTTGATGCATAAGTCATTTGTTTCATTTGAGTTGCTCCTTCTCAAACCATTTTCTTCTTCTTCTTCTTGATCTATCCTCAAGTCCTATTTAACCTCTGTCTCACTCATTACCCTCCAAACCTCTCATTTCCCACATAGCTCCATCTCCTTCAACTTTCGTTGGCATAGCCCTTTATCTTCCAACCTACTCCCTACACTCATTTCCCATCCTATTCCTTCATCTGATTTTCCAGCTCCTGAGCCATCATCTGTCCATCTCCATCTCACTTAGCCTCCCACACCACTCCAACACTCCATCATCTCCCAAAACCTCCACATCCAATCATCCTGTAGAATTTCACAGAACATCCTGTAGAAGACTTACAGGACTATCCTGTAGAAACCTCTGAGTATCCTGTAGGATCCCCTGCGGACATCCTGTAGGAGGCCACTCACTCTGTTGCTGAGCTTTTGAATGTGAGGAACCTCTGTGGATGGATGCTAAGGATCCCTAGGGACCTCTCCCAGCCTCCCCAACCTGTCCCACGTTTTCCTTCCTTCTCCATCCCATCTGCACAACCAAACCCTGATAAGCACAAAATCACAATCATTCCACCCTCTTAATGAAAAAGTACAAAAACATGTCTTTTATGATGCAAGTAGTTTAGATCCATGCATTTTCACTTATTAGAGGTAGTAGCGGCATTGGTAGAAGTTTCATTCACACTCTTTGCATTATAGAAGTTAGACTAGTCAAATTAGGGTTTCCTAGGCTTACATGCTTTGATTTGCTTTCAGTTCATTTTTGTCAAGTAGATTAGTTTCCTTTGAGCTAGCTTTCGTCCATCATTGATAAAGCTTCTTCTGTGAGCCTATAGAAGTTGGCTTGAGCCCTAGCGGACTTGTGCCAGCTGACCAAGTGACAGCTGTGACAAGAGCTAGTACTTGTGCATACAGCACCGTCGCTTCCAAGTTTGTACGAACTACCGGGTTGATAAAATGAGAGACAGGAAGCCCCAGGAGTTGTAGCATTATTGCTACAATACTGGAGCTCACCACCCTTCTGTCTCAAATTCTGTACTCGCCGACATAGTTCAACCTGGTAGTCTTTCGGCAAAAATCTGCCCTTCAATTTTGCCACCATTCTCGACCATTTTCATATCGGCAATTTGTTCATCCTTTTTCTGTCCGCTTGGACATTATCCCACCACAAGAGGGCATGTCCCTTTAACTTAGTCGCAGCGAACTTAACTCTTTTATCTTCCCTAACTTCCTCATTCTCGAAATATTTATCTAGTTCGCTTATCCAGTCCAACAGGACATCTACGGACACACTGCCATCGTAATTAGAAATCTCTGTTTTGGGTTTGCTGCTGGCCAATAAAATTGACCGCAGCAGTCTCAATTCTGGAGCTTCTTCGTCTGACCCGTCTGTAGCAGTTACCGCTTCCTCCTCACTGTCATCTCCAAGTTCTGGGTCTCTTCGCCTACCCGCCTCCACTGCTTCCAAACGAGCTGTAAGAACTCTAACCTGCTCTCTCAATCCTTCATCTGCTCCTCGACGTCCACCTCTCCCACGTCCTCATCTTGGTGCTTGTACCTCTGCCATCCTCTTCTATTTCTAAAAAAAACTGCTCTGATACCACTTGATGGGGCCAACCCACGTGATCCCAACTTCCCGTCTGCTGATGTGTGTTCACCGTGGCAGGGGTTATGATATGTTAATTTATTGCTTGATTATATGAATCAATCTGCGGAATCGGTACTTTGGATTTGTTTTAATGAGGGAGTACCTAAGCCTCACCTCCGCTCGACAGCTGTCTGTCTCGGGAATTTCACAAGGGCTGAGGGTTTAGGGTTCTCTTCCCTTCGCGCCTATTCACTTTGGTTAGTCTCGGTTGTTGTATTCCTCTCCCGCTCCGAGTTGGTGACCACTGTTGTTGTCCGTGAGTTATGATACTGCTCGTTTCTGGATGGTTCGGTCCACTGGTTCGATACCCAGCTGCCCTTCCAACGGTGCTTATGGTTATATGTTCGACTTTTCCTGTTCTACCGGCATTTGATAGTTATAATGGTAAGTTTCGAAACATTTCTATGCGGTTAGGGTCTCAATGGTTATTCTTGGTTCATCTTCAGTCCTTTTCTTCGAAACTCTTGTTGGTTTCTGTGTCTAAGCGATTTTATGGATGCCTGTGTATGATTGGGGTTTGTCTCCTTGCTATTTGTAAATGTATTCCTCTTGCAACGCTCGTGCTCTTCTGCAACGGTTTTCTTGGTGTTTGCTCTGCTCCTGATGGTCTGGTGACAACGTTTTCAGTTGGCGATTTCCGCAAGCGATGCTGGTAAGTCAATGTTCTATGCCAGAGTTATTTATTCACTCCTTCTTCTGTTGCTTATGTCTCGGCTCCTTCGTGGGCAAGTATTTCTTCTGGTTCAGTTGGAGGTCCTGGCGCCGTGTACAGGTAACTTCGACTTCGTTTATGGTTTTGTGTTCTGGTTTCTTTACGATGTTGTTCTCTCTTGTATGTGTTACCGACCTGATTAACCTTTCTTACTCGTTACCTTGCAGGGAGGACTGTGCACGGTGGCCTTCCTCAAGTCCTCGACAGTCTGCAATTTCGGTTAGCTCTTTCTCTTTACTGTTTGGTAGTTGCTTGCTAGGGTTTCTCGGACCCTCGAGGTCGGACTTGTGTGCAGACCCTAGGCTGTTAGGTTCTGAGTCTGTCTTTTGTTGTTCTCGAACTGTATTTCGATGCTGAGCCTTGGTGTAAATTATATTATCGTTCACTGTAGGTTTTCTTTACCGTGTCTGTAGCCCTGAATCGTTTGGTTGTTTTGGACAGTATGCAATGGAACTTATACAGGGATTTTTCTATATGCGTAATATACTTATCTGGCAATGTAGCTTATTTATATGGAATGATAATTTTATGAAAGACAAGGACTATGTATTATATGGCATACCTGGGGTTCGGTTGCGTGTACCTGGTTTTGTAACTTCCGCCAGTGTGTTATCGTTTTCTTTTACGCAACGCCTGTAGCATGCTCTGCTTGACAACCTAGTTTGACAATTTTATCTGCACTATCACACAATTTGAACACAGTATATATATATGAATGCTCAGAATATCTTATTCCTCTGTTATCTCTGCTTTTTGTCTAATCTCACGAAGTCGGAACCCCCTCAATGGGTCATTCCGCTCCTTTTATAATTCTGTTTACAAAAGTAGTTGCTTATTACATAACTGCTGTTGGTTATATCATTCGTTTCTATAGCTGGCTGTTAACTGACATATTCGGTTTCTCTTTTGCAAGAACAAAAATGTTTCCTAATTTGTTATTGTTCCTAATTAAAAGTAAACTATCACATTATTGTTTTTCTCTGCTTCTGGTAATTAAAGAAAACATTACATAAGTAATAATAACAACAGTAAAAGAAAAGAAATAACCAAGGCAGTGTTACTGCCCATCCATCAAACCATGTCCTCAGTCCTCTTTGGAAACTTTGTCTGCCTTCTCTCTGACTCTACCCTGTTGACCAGATGCTCCTGCATCAACCTAAAAATCTTCTATCGCGGGACCTAGATATTCTCATTGCCTAGTCTAGCTGCTTGTATTTATTTCCTATTATGTTTGCTTGTATATACTATTTACTCTACTTGCCTAGATTTATGAATATTACCTACATGTCCTCTATATGTTTACTTAATATGAAGGCATGACAAATAACATTAGGGATCAAAATTGATTCAATGTAGGTTTGATTCCTTATTATAAGAAATTCAACATTGGTAAGTAATATTCAATTTTAATATTTTTTTTGTTTTGTTTTTTTTACGAAAGTAACTGTTTTTTTGTGTTGTCTACCAATCATTGAGCTTATAATTCCTATGGCCAAAGATTCTTCTAAATTATATTTACGTTTATGAGAAATTATGTTGTTGGAGGTTTTAAATAGTTGGTTTTGTTTTTTTGTTTGTTTTAATTGGACATTGTAGTGATATGCATAAAATAATATTATATTTTGCTTTCATTTAAAAAACTTGATGCAATTGTCTGAACAATTGAACCAATTACCCTATAAAAAGAAAAGCATTTTCACTGTATCTAAGGAATAGTGTCCAAGAGATGAAAAAGTAAATAGTTGAATTCCCTCGGTATGATTTGTATATGGACTATAAGTGAAAGGTAGAATTGAATTTCTTCCATTATTCTTATATATAGTGTGACTAAATGGTCCTATTAAATTCCCTACATGTGATTATGATAGAGATTATTATACTAGTGAACCAATGTTATATATGTTGTCATTGGACTTCTAGTTTGTAACCACGACTAAATATTGGGAAGTGTGATATGCGAGGTATAATTGAGATTTTAAATTATTTTTCTTTTTCATATCAAAAGAATAATTTATTTTAACTTTTTAATATTGAAAAGTCAAAATAAGATTAAGATTACTTGAAATAATGCTTACATTAGTACATAGATAGGATTGGGTTAGTTTTTGGAGTTTTGTTGAGAGATTTTCTCAGCAATATTCTCCTTGTTTGAAATCTGATAAATCTTATGGGCATTATTTATGTGGGTTGTAATTTGGCTTTTGAATGGAATATACAAATAGATTTGTGAATAATCCGTATACAATGTATACACCTCTATTTTTTTTTGTTAGTATCAGAACCCATATAGGCATAACTCCCTCAAGGGAAAGCCCAAACAATGAGAGTTGTAAATATTTAATTTATTGTAGATTAAATATGTAAGAGAGTTGTGCGAAGACTTCTGTGTGGCTTATTTAATTCTTGTGTGTAGATCTTTCATTATGTATTGTTAGAAAGAGTGTGTTGACTATGAGAAGGAGTCGGATTATAGAAGTGATATCCAACCTACAAGCCGAACTAGACACTTTTTTTTTTAAGAGAACTTATTTATGTTTGAGCACGTTGTGATTAGGCGAGAAAGTGATTGGTGAAGATGATGCCTTTGGGGGAACGAATTTGAAGGAGTTGACTTCTGTTTAAAAATGGTTTAGCTTAGGCTACTGCTGAACTTTACGTAGAGAAGGTGAACAATAAAGGTTTTTGTGCAATTGCTCAAAGCTGATTCAGAGGCTATGTATATAAATCATCGTTGGTGCATCGGGTTGAATTAAGGAAACACCATGGAGAGAGTCTGTATAGGTACTGTGCGATGATCAAATTTGAAGAGCTGGTTTTAATTTTATTTGGAAGGGCATATATTTATTTAACTCTTCAAAGATGAAAAGTTAAAAAAAAAATTATACTTCTATTAACAAGTGTATATTAAATAAACTATTTAAAAAAAAAAAAAAAAAAAAAAAAATTAATGGTGTCCTTCTAAATATTTAAAATTTAAGAAGTGGCTACATTAAAACACTATAAAATTTTAATAGAATTTAGTAAATAGGCAAATATTTTTCTCAAATTTTATTAAAAAAAGTTAAACATATGTTTCTTCTATTCATTAGATAATCTTTAAAAGTATTTTAATTTACATCAATGAAAATATAAGTCTATTTGCACAATGGAAAAAGTTTTTTTAGTTTTCATTTGTTTCTAATTTATACTATGTGTTATGTTCAGCTTGAAACAATTTAAAGCAAACCAAAAAAACAAATATATACCTTCAACAGCCAAGGGAATTAAACTTTTCTCTTAACATTGCTCAATCAAAGAACACTATCAATAAAATTTCATCTCCATTAAAAACTTCAAGCTCTATAGATTCAAAAATTTATGTAACTAAAAGGAATGTTTTCCATATCTAATAGGGAAATATTATAATATGTAATACACATCTCCAGTGTTGTTGTTGTATGGCTTGGTTGGTCATGTTTTCTTGTTTAAGAATGGTTTTCAAATCTGATCTTTACAATGAATTCAAGTTTGGTTGATATCTTTTTCTAATATTGCGGTTTCTTTTCGTTGATGTATTTTTCTAATAATATGGTTTCTTTTCATTAACAATGTCGTTTAATTTTTCTATGATTTCAACATCTCCTTAAAAACCCTTCATAGCATCAACTACATGGACACCCAAATGCACAACTTATTTCCTAGATGCCGAATGGAGAGAATGAAGTGGGAGACACAATAGTAATTGTATGGATAGCTATTGGCATTCTATATCTTTTGGGAAGACCAACCGGAAAAAGAAAATTAAGTTGTAGCCCAGACAAATCTTCGATTGTGTGGTTATTAATAGAGTCCTCGAGTTTCATTTTAACACTTCTCCTTGGTTCAAAACTATACATAATTTTATGGGAAGCGCAATTATTATTTCTCAATTTTTTTTATAGCATTAATTTTTATGTTTTCAAAAACTAGAGAGTTAATAAAGAAACAGGGAAGCGTGATTACAGTAAGTTCAAATGGCAGCAATGTTAGGCTTTTGTAAGCATTATGGTTGTCAGTCACGGAATCCTCTAAAAATAGAAAAGAGATGGTAGTAGTTATTTACAAGAATATAAAAAACGCTCGAATCACTAAGCCTAGTTACCACCATCTAATGGGGTAATTTCATAATTGAACAATCTTGTATGAATGGTTGTCAAAATTGAACAATCTTGTCTGAATGGTTGGTTGACAAGAATGAAAGAAAAATTTGCAAATTAGGAAAGAAAATGAAGATACAACAGAAAATATGGTTATGATGTAAAAATGTCAATATTATCACCTTAATCTATTTTTAAACACGATAAAATTCTTTAACTAATTTATTTCATTTATTACTTTAAATTGAAAAATTCTTCATTTATTACTATAAAATGAGAATGTATTCATTTATTACTATAAAATAAGAATTCAAATTAATAAAGAGATTACTCTGTCTATACACCAGTGTTCACTTAAAAGAAACCCTAAAGAAAGAACCCTATCGGTCTTATTATGCTATCTCAAGATTTCCATGTCGAACAGAGTTTCAAAGTAATGATGTCTTCATGGAAAATGTAAGGAACCCTATGGGCCTTATTATATGATGCCAAGATATATATGTGGAACATCAAAGTAATGTCATGAATATGTCCACTTAAAGGTAGGATGGAAAATGTTTCCATAGCCATAGGATGATCAATACTCGAATATATTTGACTTTCTCGAATATGTAGTAGATGGTAGTAGTTATTTACAAGATGAAAAAAAAAGTTTGTGAATCAGTAAGAATAGTTATCACCATCTAATGGGGTAATCTCATAATTGAACAATCTTGTGTTAATGGTGGGTTAACAATAAAGAATAAAATTTTACAAATTAAGGAAAATGGAGATACCATAGTAGAAAATGTAGTATGTGGTTATGATGTAAAAATGTTAATATTGTCACTTTAATCTATTTTTAAGCGCTCGACAAGTATGAAAAATATCGTTTCAAATGTTGAATTGCATACCTGTTGAAGGCCATTGATTGGGATCGTGAAATCCCTTGCCTTTATCGACACTTCAAAAGCTTCATAACTCCCCTTCCAATACCCTGGAAAAACAAATATATGAAAAAAATATGAAGTGAAATACTTCAATGGCGACATGCAAATGAGACAGGAAAACATACAGAAAGAGAGCACCCGGGAACCTGATTTGGGGCCAAATAACTTGATACAGCAACAAGAATTACAATTGGAAATAAGTGGCACCAAATGAGCACATAGCTCCGAAGGCTCGGAATCTGACAAAGAAAAACCAATGAATACAGAGGAAAACCAGCTTGCTATAATTGTTCCCACTCCCAACACTGGAGGTTGGCGAAAAGTGGAGAAGAAAAAGGGCAGGAAAGTATAGGCCTGCTGGCATAATATTTCTTTACTTATTATTTTTGTATTCTTATGCGTCCTGATTTTTAGGAATAGCTCATATGCATATGCTATAAGCATCTACAAAATGTAATTTTCTTCATATGAATAAAATTATGACTTTTTTCCTACGTGAAAAAAAAGAAATACTTCAATGGATTGATTTTGCAGAGTTGAGCAGAGCAAGATAGAATTACAAGGAGAAGTAATATAAGGAGATACAAATCCACATCAAACCTTCGGGCTGAATGGAAAGATTAAGAGATTTTGCTTGATACGGGGTGTAACCTTGATAGTTCTCATTCCACAGCAATTTCATCGTTTCCTCCTCAGGAAGGGAAAAAAGTCGTCGACTTTGCTCAAAGACTTAGTCCAAAAAATATTCATCGATGACATGATGGACGATATAAAAAAAATCCAGAGTCTACACATGACTATATAAAGATTAATCAACCATTCCATACATAATAATTTTAATCGGTTCCGCCTAAATCAATGACCTGAATGAAAGGCCAGGGAAATGAAAGTTGAAAATTAAAACTGAGAGTTAAAAATACCTTGCAAACTTGTGGTGCAGTCGCCATAAGGTTGGGATTGAAAAAATCAATGCAGGAAAGATTCACAGGCTCAAAATAATCTACCTCAGTCATTGTTAATTCTGTCTTTTGTCATTTGTTTCTTCTAAATCTCTGATACCTTCAAAATATGCGTTGTTCACGAATACCAATACATAGCTACTTCTCCTCTGTTATCAATGAATGTGAAAAGAAACCTCTATTATCAACGAATGCGAACATAAACCTCATATCATGACTGCTAACTCTATCAGTGTTGCCATTATGACTGATGGCATGGGAATGGATGAACAACCTCCATTACATCCCATTGCACTTTCTTGAGTGTTGCCAAAACCTCCTGCAGACTTTATAGTGTTACATCAGTCAGATAACTGGAATTTTCTAAAATTTCCTATGGACATGCATCCCTTCATAGGGCATTTTCTAATATTTTTTTTTTTTTTTTTTTAACTTGTAAAAATCAAAATTTATCTCCCAAACCGGATGGAATCTGTCCAAACCATTTCTGGGTCTTGGAGATCTCATGTGCTTTAGCCTCTCCACCAATTTTCATGGCTAGAGTACATTTTATGCTACCCCAATTCAACACTCCCTCTTAGCAAGGATGATGCTCTAGTAATACTCCTTATTGAGTATCACTTTGACTATCCGACACTGGTACCTTTGTTGATGCTAGGACACCCTACCCAACATTCTCTGCACTAATACATCCTGTGCTACTACTCATGGCTCTGTCACTGCCACTGCTGCATCTGTACGACAGCTTCCTCTGCATCCATGCTACTGCTGGTCCATCCTCCCAATACTGCATTTGCATTGCAGCCCCCTCTCATCATTCTGCATCGTGCTACTGCTAGCTGCTACTGCACTGCAACTCAGTTACTGAGAAGTAAGTAACTAATCCACCCAAATTTTGACATCCATGTCAGGCTAGAAACACTCTCGATGTTGAAGCTCTCTTTGCCGCTAACAAGTGCTCCCTCTACTGACCTCTACGCTGCTGCAACAACTCTCTGCATCTCGGACCTCTACAACCCTCTCTGTGCCATCCTGCACCATTACAACACTCCCATGCCTCTCGCACTTTTGGAGCCTGCTAGCCTCGCACTTCCCGGGGACTCTTGCACTGTAGCACTCTCTGCTGCTTCATCTACATCCATCTCTACCTACATCCTCCAGTCCTGCTACTCCTCTTCAGGGCTCCCATAGCCAGGTATAATCCAAGAGGTTGGTTACCTTAAGTATCCTTCCCCTCATTGCCTGTATGTTTGACTACAGCTCGATGTCTCCCCACTTCTTCTTCTCGAGTGGCACATGCGCACTCATGGCACAATCGTCATCCTCCTCGACTTCTTTCTCCGCCTTCGCTGGCACTACCTTAGAGTCAAAAGCCTCTTCCTTACTCTTCTTCCTCAGACACTGGTTTTCATAGTGACCCAGTTCCCCACAATGGAAGCACTTGCCCTTGGAGAGGTCCTTCTTCTTCCTCTTCACCTACTTTCCTGTAAATTCTAGAGCCGCATCCTCGCCCTCTTCCTTCTTGATCCAAACTTCTTTTTTGCTACCTCCCATCTTGGTTAGTCGTCTGATATCTTCTTGATGAAGAGCCACCCATAGTTCTTCCCAATTTGGAAGATTCGCCCTGCCCAGTATGCTATGGACAAATATCTCCCACTCCTCGGAGACTACATTAAGTGCGGTCCTCACCATCAACTCCTGATCCAATGTGGTGCTTATGGAAGTCGGTCCCGGATCTCCTTCAACTGACCGAGGAAGAGATATATCTACTCCCCCTTCTGCATCTGGTATGACTTTAGATGATTCTCAAGGAGCATCTTCTTTTTCACAGAAGTATGCTGGTACAATGTCTTCAAAGTGTCCCACATCTCCTTTGTCATTTCCTTCTCGGCAATATGTTGGACCACATGATCCTTGGCCCCATCAAGGATGATGCACTTTGCCTTAGCCATTTCCTCCTCGTACCTTTCATTAGCTACCGGGTCAACTGGGATAACCATTACTCTCAAGGCGAAGCCCTTGATACGATGTATATCTAGAATGGACAAGATCCTGGCCTTCCAGACCACAAAGTTGGACGCTTCGTCCAGCCTATCCTGATCCCTCAGCCCATTCACATCCATCTCTCTGCTCTTCTTTGTCGACTCCTTCGAGTCTCTCTACTTGCTGCCTGGAAATTCTCGGTTCGAATCCTGTTGAGTCTCTCTACTTCCCATCTAGAAGTTCTTGGTTTGACTCCTCCTGAGTCTCTCTACTTCTTGTCTGGAAGTTCTCTTCTGGACTCCCTCTTAGTCTCAATTTCCCTCCTAGAAATCCTTCTGCCAATCATCAAGTTTCCCCTCTTCGATCGTCTAGAAAATGCAACAGTGATTAGGATTTCTTGGCTAGAAATCCATCTCGACAGCAACTCCCTCTACCTTGGTCTTGCCCTGTTAGGTATTGTTCTGACCACAGTACCCCACTAGTCTCGCTCCCGCAAACTTCTCACATCTTCCAAGTTCGCCCCAGAAACTGAAGACTGAGCCTCTAGGCTCTGCGTAATCTTGGCTACGGCAAAGACAAATCCCTCAGCCACTGCATCAACCTTCCTGGTCTTTGCGTGGCTCTGCTTGAGCCTCTCTCTGCCCTCCTTAGCCTTTGCGTTAGCCTCTCTCTGGACCGGACTGATGACGCAGTCCCTCTACTTCAACCCTTCCTCTGTCGCTTCTGCAAGGATCAACCACTTCCACTTGGGACAACTGATTTTGCTACAAATGCTCGCTTAGTTGATGCCTTCAACTTTCCTGTGATCTGCAACCACGCTCCGATACCATGTTGAATTTTCTAAGTCTATCTATTAGAAAATTAATCTGTATTCTGCTGGTTTATTTCTTCTACTTGTAAATTTTGAACAAGATATTTAAAACATTTAAATACTAAAATAAACACAATATAGTCACAACATCTACAGATCATCAGCTGAAAGAAAAACAAGTACATAAGTGACATCATTATTTTTGGACAAATGTCCTCGGAAAAACCCAATGCGGGAAAACAGGTGCAACTATTATGAGGGTTTATTATTATGCAATATTTCCTTGAGTACAACTGGGTGCCTAACCAGCTCACCCGCTAGAGAAAATTACACAATAGTAATACCTCTATATTCGGAAACAGGTATTCAGAAAACCTGTCCCACGAAACCCTCTACGGCGACTCTGAAGCTCAGTGCTGGCCCTTTTGGCCTCTGCGTCAGCCCTCTTAGGCACTGTGCAACCTATGGGACCCTCTGCATCACTCCAATAGCCTCTGCGTGGATGATGCAGTCCCTCTGGCCTCTGTGTTGTCTCTGTTGGGCCCTGCATGGCCTGAACTGATTATTGCTCTCGCTCTCTTTGCTTCTGCGCTAGTCTCTTAGTACTGCCTCTGCCTCTCTTCCTCATACTCACTGCCCCTCTCTGCTAATCACTGATTCAACTTTTCTTAGCAACCCCGCTCTAGCAAAATGAATGACTGATCACTCACGTGTATTCTCCAACTGACCCTCAAGCCTCTTCTTATAATTTTCTCGTTGGTCCATCAACGGCTGAGATTAAATCTCTAATCAATGACTAAGATTAGGTTTAGTTTGATCCATGACTTTTGGAACCTTCTAACCTAGTTTTATATTAATACCCATTAATATTTTATTTTTCCTAAGTTTAGACTTAGGAACTCCATTAAAAATATTAATTATGTTAATATCTCCCAAACCAGGTACAATCTATCCAAACCATTTATGGGCCTTGGAGATCTCATGTGCTTTAGCCTCTCCACCAATTTTCATGGCTAGAGCACATACGATGCTACCCCAAATCAACACTATGAACCTCCTTGGCCTATCCTTCTTGTAGTTCACCTCAGTGCTTACTAAATTTTGAGAATTTGAAGGGAAGCTTCACCATAGATTAGGCATATAAATTAAAATCAACCAAGATCATTTGAATCACACATAGTTTAATCTTGCATTCATTCATCTAACATTGCTTCATCTTGCATTTGTTGATTTGTGAGCATCTCATTTTACTTATTGCATTATATTACTTGCTCATTGTACTTTGATATTGTTCTATCTTTTTGAGCATCTCTTTAAAGTACAAGTTGTATTTGTCTTTCAAGCTATATATTGTTGCTCATATTTCAATATTGTGCTTTCATCTTGTACTAACCTAGTCTTGCAACATTGCCTATAATGTAACTTGAAGTTTCAATTTCTTATTTTGCAAGTATTGTATCTCTATTTGAGCATTGTTTATAAGGCACTGGTCTCTCACATTTTATCTTATTGAACGCCACATTGACTTAATTGAAACTATCTTTTGATAACTACATGGCTCATTAATCATCATACTTGCTAATTACGTTATAAGGCGTTCCCCTCTCAAATGAACTCCCCTCATGTCCACCTGCCACCACTCTGCCCAGTTAGATTATATGTTAGACAATTGGAAGATGTTTAATCATTCGATCATGCTAAATTAGTTTAGAAATAAGTTATTAGATTTTAGGGTTTAGTAGGGGAGCCGAGAGAATAGTAGAAGCAGAGTGGAGGTAGCAGCAGGTTCCCATTCCTTTCAATTTGGAGTTGGCTAATGTATCCTAGTCATGGCAGGTTAGGAAGTATATATTCAGGTATATATGCTTAATTGAATTGTTCGTGATCATGGAAGCAGGCGTAGGGATACAGTTTTGAGAGCCCCACACCATGTGTTCTGCAATCTCAAACTGGGCTTAATTTTGTTTTCAACATTACAACTTTCTGGGTGCATATCAGGTTGAATGAAGAGCATGTGGCTACTATAGTGGACAAGGGCAGTGGATGTCTTCCACAACAACTTGGGATTTCTGGGAGGAGTAGGTCCTATTGTTAAGACATGCATGGTTGAGTTCGATTTCACAATGGATGTCAATATTGGTGGATAATTTATTAGTGTCGAACACGTAGCCTAGACGATGAAGACATTGAGGAAATGATGCATCAACTACAGGGGCAGCGTGGTAGGCACTGTGGGAGGGTTGGGTCCTCATGCCTATACTATTAGTAAGATGACTTTAGTTAGCTTTGTAATGTTAGCATCAGTGGAGTTCCTAGGGTTTGGAAATCACAATAACATGATTTGTCTCCACGATGTTTGCACACACCTGGTTCATGATATTCTTTTGCTTGACTATGAACCTGTATCCTTGGATCTGGCAGAAAAAGGGCAAAGATTTATACCTTCCTCAGTTTGTTCTTTAAATACTTGGGATGTGGCTCAACCATCTTTTTTTATTGTAACAAAGTATTCTAACTTTATTAGTGGACATTCTTTGATGGTGGAATAATGGGAATACGGTGACGAACCCCTATGATAACAATCGTTGGTACACCACTCATTCTCCTTTGTTTTGATTTCAATTTGGGCTTAGTTTTAATTTCAGATTGGCAACCTGTAGGTGTATAGTTTTGATTTTGGTTTCCTTTGCATAACTTTTATTTATGCTTGTAAAAGTCATTTCTTAGTATCAAACACCTAGCCTAGGTGATGAAGCCATTGAGGAAACAGCGCATCGTCTGCAGGGACAACGTGGCAGGCAATATGGGAGGGTTGGGTCCTCGTGCCTATACTATTAGTAAGACGACTTTAGTTAGCCTTGTAAATTTGGCATCAGTGGAGTTTCGAGGGTTTGGAAATCACAGTAACATTATTTGTCTTGACGATGTTTGCACACACCTGGTTCAAGCTATTCTTTTGCTTGACTATGAACCTGTATCTTTGGATCTCACAGAAAAAGGGCAAAGAGTTTTTACCTCCCTCGATCTGTTCTTTAAACACTGAGGATGTGGCTCAACCATCTTCTTTTATTGTAATAGAGTATTCCAACTTTATTAGTGGACATTCTTTGACATTGGATTATGGGAATATGGTGACGAACCCCTATGATAATGATCACTGGTACACCACTCGTTCTCCTTTATTTTTTTTCCAATTTGGGCTTAGTTTTATTTTCAGATTTACAACCTGTAGATGTCTAGTTTTGATTTTGGTTTCCTTTATAACTTTGAATTATGCTTGTCAAACTCTAGGTACTAGGTTTAGTTCTAAACTATTGATTTTAGTGTTTGAAACTATGCAAATTTCTAGGAACATATTAGATAGACTACGGTTTTGATTTCATCTCAAACTACGCTTAATTTTTTTTTTCAACATTGCAACTTTTGGGTGTGTATCAATTTGAATATTGTTTCGATCTCAATCTCCCCACACATAAAGAAGATTTAGTTTTAATTTTAGTTATAGAAGCTTTTGGATTCATATGATTTGAGATTTTAGATAATTTAGATGGGTTTTTCTACTATAGTGATCCATGGTTTATATGTAGCTAAATATGATCAGGCTTGAAGGAAAGATGGCAATCATCATTGTTGCAACCATTGACATTGGAGAGACAACAGGTCATCTCTTTGCAGCACATGGTGCCCAAGACCTGAGAGAAGATGTGAAAAACACAAAGAGCTGGGAAATAGAATTGAGTTCATCCATTGCAATGTGAGGAATGAAGAGCGTGTGGCAACCACAATGGACAAGGGTAGTGGATTTCTTCCACCACAACCCAGGCATTCTAAGAGCAGTAGGTTCTATTGATGAGACATGCATGGTTGAGTTCGATTACACAATGATTGTCAATATTCGTGGAGCATTTCTTGGTGTCAAAAACGTGCCTATGTGATGAATCCAGTGAGGAAAGGGTCCCTCATGGTGTGGATGGGAATACATTTGGTGGTTGTTTGATGGAAACAAATAAGGGTCAGAGTGAAAAAATTTCGGGTCCTCAAGCAGAGCCCCATGGAAAAAGTGAATCAACAGAGGGTGTGGATGGTCAACATGTTTTTTCTTATGATGATAGTGACAATACAGGTTTAAACTACATGAAAATAAGGATGGTGTTTCTCTCGAGGAACAACACGCAGCGCGAGATTAGTGATGATCTTTAAGAATTAGAAGAAGTTGGAATCTTTGTGGGGAGGTTATTTCGCAGAAGAAGCTTTAAGCATCAAGGGGCAATGCCTCAAGGAACTGGTGCTACGATGTTTTTTATACTATTTCTACTTTTTCAAGAGTTGGCAATGCTTCTTGTGGTAGAAACCTTACAACGTTTTGTTGCCTTTGGTGTTGTTGCATACATTGTTGCGAGTACACATGAATAGAGTCTCCATCAAACTGTCAGTAATATCAAGCCTTAGAACTGGCATCAGGAGACTAATATGGCTAGTCATTTTGCACAAAACTTTGCAGGCACTGTAATGATTGCGTTTGAGAAATCACTCTTTCGGAAAGTGTTGGAGTTAGAACAAATGAAGAGGTTGTTGTTGTGGTTGTAAATCATGATTGCTGCATTTAGGGCTGCTTGGAAAGATGACTATGTCGTAGATATGTGAATGTCATTAAGGATAGGAGCATTTGTTACCTTGGATTACTTATTTGATGGGTTTTCTTACATCATTTATATTACTGCTTGTTGGGTATCCATTGTGGAGATCCAATACAAAGGTGCTAAAACATTTTACAGAGGATATTTTTGTATTAGTAAGACAAAGTAAGGACCCAACCCATAGACCCACAAGATGAGGATTTCCCTGAATGAAGAAAAGAGCATTGTAAAGACTTCATATTGAATCTAGAGACCAACTTATGCATATGTGAGATGCAAAACTCTAGTGCATTCTTCATTTTTTTTAATATCTGGTTAGACCATGGCCACTTGAATCTAATTATTGCAATCTGAATCTCAATTTGCAAGTGGAAGCAGATTGTGGATACTTTCCAGGTAAAGTGATAGTATTTTCTACTTGTGTTATATCTATGGGAGAACTGCATTTATTATGGAAGTGAAATTCATGTCTTATCAATAATAAAAAAAAAATCTAAAATGTAGAGGCCAAAATGGCCATGAGTTATATCAATTCAATGACCCATTTCACAGGACTCTATGAATGTTGTTTGTTGGTTACACAGGATGTAGCCAACTTTCAATGCCAGACTTTATTTGAATCATTTTAATCCGTGTAAAGTTGGTATGCTATGAATGGAGCATGTAATGTAATCAATTTTTCTATTTTTGGAGAAAAAAGAAAAGCCAATAGAGAAAATCTTCCTTAGCCTTGGGTTTCAAAATGACAACTTACCATGAAGAAGGTCAACCAAGTTTCCTTTCTTCTGATAATCATATACAAGAAGCTTCTCTCTTATTCCTTCATAAAATTATCTGAGAGGGACTATATTTTCATGTCGAAAGTCACCCAAATCCTTAATTACAGACATGAGTTCTTTTCAACCCTTGCAAGTCCCTTCAACTCCTTTTCAGTCCTTGCAAGTCCCTTCTCAAAGCACAAACAATCCTTCTTCAACTCGTTGAACAACAACTTCATATGTAAAAGTATCCCTCAAGTGATGAAATTATTTGTGGGTAGTTTTATTTGGTAGAAAAACACCATTCTTGTTTCCAACAATGCTGGTGCCTGCTATATTTAAAAAATTATTAATAATGTTTCAGTCAAAGAAGCTTTGGGGTTTTTACCAAAACTTTGAACATGGGTTCCGAAATTTCCATTTGTTGAAAGTTATATGCATCATTACAATAGCTTTATCAATGGAATTGTGGGAATTCTTGACAACTTTATCATTGTTAGTGTTCATTTTCCTTTCAATTGTGTGTGTTAATTTTCCTTTGAACTGTATTTTAAAAAACTGGTGATGCATATATGGGTTTACCCAACATCAATAAATATGGGTAAACGAAAAACAATATGAGTTTGATTTACAAGTAGTTTGATTTGATAAATTAGTAGTATTTGGAATTTGATTGAAATGTTTATTCAAACAACACCTCCCACACAATAGAAAGTTTATGCACTTTCATGTTTATGGCCTCCAAAGGAGATTTGAAATCTCATTTGGGACCTTGGGTATGGAGTGTTAAGTATAATTTGTTTCTTGATATTCAAATCAATGTTGTAAAGGGAAGGCACATATTTTCTATCACTTCTGCCATTGAAATTGGTGATGTCTTAATTTTGTTTCCATGATGTTATTGAATCCTATTATTTTTCATCTTGATAATATTTTACTTGTTTTCTTGTTTTGTAAATTAGTTGAATAATATATTCATAAAATACAAGCGATGTTACAGGTATTCCATCCTGTAACCTGCTTACAAAGAAGACATGCCTATTTTGATTCAAAATAATAATGGAGTTGTCCTTAGCCTTGCTTCTCTCATGAATAATGGAGTTGTTCATAGGTTGTCTTCTCTCATTACATATTTTAACACAACACTTATATACCCCACAAAAATAGCATGACTATTAAATTTAAATCGAGAACTAACTATAGGATTTACCAGCAACACTAGCATATCACAAAAAGGAGAACATGGTCCAACAATTAATTTGCGATGGCCTAGGCAAATCATTAAAGTTTAAGCTTGAAGCGATGTTAATGAAGGTAGGGGGTACCCAGTCCTGGATTGGATCCAACAACTTTTTCAACTTGGGTGACTGCCACGTCTCTCTTGCCCTGCATTTCTTCCTTGGCTGGAGCAATTTGTCCATCTTCTTTTGGGTTCTCACATTCTTCCTTGGATCCACATCCCCCATATAGCATTGATTAAACTCCCATCTTTTGTCCAATTGCTCCAGTTTGTTAAGAATTTTCTTATGCTCAGTGCCCCTTTAACAATGATGGCTATGATGGTCTTCATGTGCCAGTACATGCCCATCAGCTGTATTCTATAAGAATTTCACTACAGATATGAGAATAATTTCAATTTTAAGAGAAATCCAAGTTGTATGTCTATTATCAATTCTTCTATCTCCTTGTTCAGGTTGCTATGAATTTGAGCAACATAATAATTGCACATCACTCAATTCCCAAAGCACAAACAATCCTTCAACTCATTGCATGACAACTTCATATGGAAAATTATCCCTCAAGTGTTGAAGTTATTTGTGGATAGTTGTATTTGGTAGAAAAACACCATTCTTGTTTCTAGCAATGTTGGTGCCTGCTATATTTCAAAAATTACTAATAATGTTTCAGTAAGAGAAGCTTTGGGGCTTTTACCAAAACTTTGAACATGTGTTCCAAAATTTCCATTTGTTGAAAGTTATATCCATCATTACGATAACTTTATCAATGGCAGTATGGGAATGTTTGACAACTTTATTGTTGTTAGTGTTCATTTTCCTTTCAACTGTGTGTTAATTTTCCTTTCAACTGTATTTTTAGAAATTGGTGATGCATATATGGGTTTACCCAACATCAATAGATATGGGTAAACTAAAAATAGTATGAGTTTGATTTACAAGTAGTCTAATTTGATAAATTAGCATCATTTGTAATTTGATTGAAATGTTTATTCAAACAACACCTCCCACACAATAGAAAGTTTATGCACTTTCATGTTTATGGCTTCCAAAGGAGATTTGCAATCTCATTTGGGACCTTGGGTATGGAGTGTTAAGTATAATTTGTTTCTTGAAATTCAAATCAATGTTGAAAAGGGAAGGAACATATTTTCTAATTATAGAGAGGATTTCTTTTCAATCCTTGCAAGTCCCTTCCTTGAGAAGCCTCAGAGAAATAGTTCCTCCTTCGTTAAGATTTGCTTTGTAGACAGTGCCAAAGCTAGTTGACTTGTTGTATTCAGCACATCCTCCGTCGTGAGATTCTCCCCACCTTCAAAAACCACCAATCTTCCCTCCATTGTTTCTTTATCTTCAAATTCATTCATAGAAGGGTCCCCTCCTCCTCCCAACACTTTCATATTATGGGCACTTCCAGTGCCTATCAACAAGGACACGCAGAGAACAATGGTTGTCATGAATGCAATAAAAAATCTTTCAACTACCGCAAGGCTTAGTCCAGGATGCCTCTAAACTTGATTTCATGCTCAATTTCTAAGATTCTGCTACAGTGGCATTCTTTAAAGAGAACCATACATGTTTGATTTTAATTTTTTTTATGTCATATTATAGCTTTATGTCACTACTTTAGCTGCATCCTGTTTACTCCATGGTTGAGATCCTCCTTCAATGATCTCAATTGCATGCCAAACTCGATGAAAATCAATGTCCAAAATTTGATTATATGAACAAGAGGTGGAAGAATCAGTGCCACATAATGCAACATCTTGGTCTCCACTAGATGGGGTGCATGGGAATGCACAGGTTGAGGAATTCCTTTCTACAGCTTCAGCTTCTTGCTTGATATTTATGGGAATCGAAGAAGACCTTGATGGAGAAGAAATGGAGGTTGAAGAGGAAGTAGGAGTAGAATAACCCAACGAGGATGAGGTTGGTGTTGCAGGACCCACTTTGTTCAAATTAGAGCAATGTTTGGGAAAAAGTAGGACATCAAATACTCTACCTTGGTTGATTTTAATGGTATGTGTGTATCTTTGCTGATGTAGGATGTTCTTGCTTGGTCTGGAAAATTTTGGCAAAGGTGACTAGAGGAGCATCTCAAGGAATTTTGTTATTTCTCAAACTCCCACACAAGTGGTTGGCCATGCACAAAAGTATTTTATTCGGTTGAATTCGATGAATAGGTAAAAAAATATGATCTATCATTCATGATATTACTAGTGTGAATGGGAGTGATGTATCATCACCACAAGGACCTGTAACTAGTCAAGAAATCAATCTTCGAGATCTAAAGGGCAATCTGCTAATCATGCTTCTCAACCAAGGCTTCTTAGTGTATATGGTGCTACTGTTGGTCTGCCCATTGTTGGGCCTATGGTTTCTACTCTTGGCACTCTTGTAATGCTTCCTCCAAGACATTCTCCTTATGTTGTTCCAGTTGCTTACCCTATGCCACAACCAACTATGCATACATAACTAGAGAGAAGGAGTTGAGCACTTTGGACTATAAAGCTTCATTTGATAATATGTTTTTTGTCATCGTATCAATAGGAAATGATGCACGTCAACTGATTTGCTAAACACTGATCAATTGGTGTAGCATTGCTCAATATGCACCTTTTCCTATGTGGTATGAAAGAGACCATTTTCTTCCTCCATTAAGATTGCCAAAGTGGAGGTTGTTAATTTTCTTGCAAAGAATGATTTTGATGGGGATACTTGTAAGAAAAAACTCGAGTTTCTATTCTTTTGTTATTTCCTTTCTTCAGTCAAAATCAGAAAAGAGAAAGCATTTAGATACAACTAGCAATATTATATGATAACTGTTACAATTTGGCGCAGAATACACAAAGATGGAGATTTCAATAATGTTTCTTTGTTTAACATCAACATGATTTAGGATGCTTTGTGCACCTCTCTATTTTTCACTACATCATCAAGGATGGTAGGTGCTTCATTCAACATGCCCTCTACATGCAACATACTCTCTTTATAGAGGGAATTCAACACGTGTATAGATAGCAATATAGGTGTATTTCCCACTTTGTACATTCCATCCAGGTGTTTTTAACAACAATCATTGTACCAACTATAGAATATTTCTAAGAAACATTCAATCTATGGAACTCAAAATGCTTTCTTCTCAATCTACCTATATCATTTTCATTTTCCTCAACAAAGGCTTCATCAAAATCTTCTCTATTGTAGTATACTACCCTGGTAGGCACAACCAAATTTGTTTTTTATCATCTAAGTTAGTAAGCAAATCTCTCCATATTCAAAAATTTGTAGCCAAATGACCAACCTAAATGCCAAAACATTTATCCTATGTGTTTCTATTTTGGGGGAAAAAAGGATGCATATCTAGAACATATCCTTTCATCTCCAATGTATTGCTATCCTCATTCTTACCATCTATATCTTCACATTGATACTCTATTCTATTTACTATAGTTGTTCCAGAAAACAAAAGCCAATGAGAATGATGAAGAAAATGTGGGTAGGTGCCTAATAAGCATGTGTTATGTTTGAGCCCTAATCGTCATCATCTCAAAATAAAAACAAATGCAGCCATATAGTGGAAGGCCAATATGGTTGCAACACTATGAGATTTTATGATAATAGGAGGGTCCTTTGCCAATTTGATATTATGTGTCCCTCAAAGGCATCTTACAATTGAAAATAAGCCTTGGAAAACTGCTCTGGCGCAAACTTGTGAAAAATCCAAACACATATGCAAGTGTCATTGGAAATACTTACGGCGTTTCCTTTGCAACGTCTAGTGCAAATGCTAGTTAATCCTTAATTATATTTATATTGATGGTAATTGCCTTACCTTGTATCTCCTATAATTTGTGGTCTTCAACAAGTTTCCCTTTGATAATCATCCCTAGGGACTACCCCCTTTAGTTTGCTTAGGAGAGAGCTTAAATGAAGAGAGTTGGGAATAGATGAAAACCCCTTATCTGAGAGTTGTGCCTTAAAGAAGATAGCTTGTGGGGTTGAAAACTTTTCCCGCACTTAGGTGTACATCTGAGGCGACAACGCTACCCATGTGGGCATTTCATCATTCTATTTTATTCCATGATCTACCCAACTAACTTACTTTTAAGGCTATTGTTATTGGGAGTGCAAAAACCGAAAAGTAGATTGAGTAGTTACTTGAAGAAGGTAAGATTTCCCCCAACTCTTCTCCTCATACAATAGAAAAGTATTCAAAATTGGGTAAACTAGAAGAAGCCTTGAAGATATTTAGTAGAATGATTGAAGTTGGCTTTAAACCAAATTTTGTTGCTTATAATAAATGGTTTGGGGTTTTATGCAAAGAGAGAAAATTGGAGGAATGTCAAAATCTTGTCCAAGATATGGTGGAAAGAGGTAAAAAGGTTGATGGTGTGACATATGATGTACTTATAGAGGGGTTTGGCAATGAAGGGAGAGCTGAGGAGGCCAAAAATCTTTTTCTTGAGTTTTTGTGAAAGGGTTGTCTAACTGCGAATTCTCAAGACAAGACTTGGAGGGAAACCACACGAAACAAATGCGTTCCTAATCCGACTTTTTGTTCCATTTTGTTTTTTTTCACAAATTCCCTTGCATGTTTGTTAGAGCTATGCATTTGACATGCATTTTATAGGTTATGATCTTTCATCTTGCAAAGGCCATAGACATGTAATTTATAAAATATAGTCCTTTGCTAAAATTAACATTCGGTATCCCTTTGTTATAGTTTTTTTTTGTGATCACATAGGTTTTAACTATGGCTATGGGTTTTCCAACAACAATTACAAGCACTTATGGAAACCTTGAAGTACACAATGGAACCTCCTATATCAGATGTGTAAAACTGAATAGTGTCCTCAAAATAGGGGGTTTTAAGAATTTTAATGTCTTACAACAACTACTTTGTGGTGTAAGTAACTTTTGGCACTTATTGCTTCAAATTAAGCTCAAATACATAGTATACATTAAAGGAAGATATATTTATGATCAACATCTTCTTGTCTATAAACTCTGCATTTTCATATTCTAGGGTGTCATGGAGACAATTTGGATTAGTTGTGACGGATATCCCACTAAATTAACATTTAAAGAATTCCTAAATTATTTTGGCATGTTTTCCCTAGAAGTTTTGGAGGGTATATTTTTGCATAGCATGTGCTACCAAGTTAACAAAGTTCCTTTTCATAAAATTCGATGTTGCATTTGAAAAATGATAAACATTTTTGGCTTCATCCTTTGTTGATGTAGCTTTTTAATTTGCTGCAACTATGATGAAAAATTTGTGCGACAAGGTTATCAAGTTTGTATAAGGAATTTTTAAAGATGAGTTAAGATATAATTTTGATTTACTTTGACTTCTATGGTTGCAGTAATTTATCTAATAAGATAAGAAAGTGTTTTAGATAGGGAGAACAAAGGTTTTCCTAAGAGCTAGATAGACGGATGAGTTAGAAAATTTGTTGCCATACACAATGATGTAATTCATTTCCAAGATTTATGGAGAGGTATTTTATTCTTGTCTATTTCAAAATCGTCGATCTTTGTGCTTCTATGGTTTGAAATGGGTTGCTTGTTCCTTTTTGCTAATATCTTTGTTTATTGTTTATTCTATTTTTATCCATCTTCAATTATCAATTGTGCATGAAACAATATAAGTTCATTTGTTTCTCATTCATTAACCTTTGTAGTGTTGATTTGGGGTAGCATCTGATGTGCTCTAGCCATGAAAATTGGTGGAGAGGTTAAAGCACATGAGATCTCCAAGACACAGAAGTGGTTTGGGGAAATTCCACCTGGTTAGAGAGATATTAAAATAAATAATATTTTTAATGGGGTTCCTAAGTCTAAACTTAGGAAAATTAAAATATTAATGGGTATTAATATAAAACTAGGTGAGAATGTTCTAAATGACATGGATAAAGCCAAATTTAATCTTAGCCATTGATTAGGGAATTAATCTTGGCCGTTGAAGACTCAACAGGAAAATTATAAGACAAGGCTTGATGATCAGTTGGAGATACACCAAGATTGATCAGTCAATTCGATTTTCTGGAGTGGGATTTGCTGAGAAAATTTGAACAAGTGATCTGAGTTACAGCGAGGGGCAGTGAGTGCATAGCAAAGAGGCAATGATAGTACCGGAGGGCCAGCGCAGTGATGAAGGAGGCTACGCAGAGCCAGCAAGGGCCACGCAGAGGCCCAGAGAGACTGCGCAGAGGTTAGCAGATCCTGCGTGCATGATGTAGAAGGCCAGAGAGCCAATGCAGAGTAGCAGAGGGGTGACGCATGGGGGTTTCAGATCGACGTAGAGGCCAGGAGGGATGACGCAGAGCCTCATAGAAGTGTGGGAAGGAATTTCGTGGAGAAGACTTGCTGAATATTTAATTCTGAAGAGAGGTATTATTGCTAGATAGATATCTCTTTTGGGTGAGCCAGTTTGGCACCCTAGTTGTACTCAAGAAAGCTGCTTAATAATAAAACCCTCAGAACTGTTGCATCGATTTTTCCCAAGTTGGGTTTTTCTAGGGACAATTTTCCAAAAATAATGGTGTCCCTTGTGTGTTTGTCTATTATTTCAGTTGATGATCTGTAGATGGTTGAGACTGCATTTTGTTTATTTTCAATATTTATATGGTTAAATAACTTGTTAAGAAATAAACAAGTAGGTGAAATAAATCAGATAATGCAGGAATAATTTATGACATGTTAGACTTAAAAATTCCAATATGGTATCGGAGCATTGCAGATCACAGGAGAACTAAAGGCAACAACTGAAATTAGAAAATTTGCAGTAGAAACAATTGTCTTGAGAGACAGAAGTTGGCCTTAAGCAGAAAGTAGCAAAGAAGGAGTGACGTAGAGGGCCTGCGTCATCATTTCGAGCCATAGAGAGGGTCAACGTAGAGGTAGTAACGGGCATAAGAGGCTCACAAAGAGCCACATCATCTTACTCAGCAAGGTAGGAGTGATGTAGTTGGCCAGACGAGTGATTCAGCCTTGGCGGGATTGCGCAGAGCTAAGAGGCTCAGTTTCGTCAGTTGTTGGGGCCTAGGGAGCTATGGATAGATTGTGGATTGGGAAGCTGGTGGGGTGTTGTTGATGTCAAAGCAGAACAATGCCCAATAGGACAGAACTAAGGTAGAGGGAGTCGTTGCCTAGAGGGATTTCTAGATAAGAAATATAGATCCGTGTTGTAGGTGCATAGAGGATTGGAGAGGAGTAGTTCGACAGTTGGCAGGAGGATTTCCAAGAGGGAAATTGAGACTCAGAGGGATCCTAGGAGAGAAATTCCAGGAGGGAAGTCGAGACTTAGAGGGAGTCGAGGAGAAGAGCGGAGATGGTAATGAACAGACTAAGGGATTAGGACATGTTGGATGGGGCCTCCAACTTTGTCATCTGGAAGGCTAGGATCCTGTCTATTCTGGATAAACATTGCATCAAGGGCTTCGCCTTGAGAACCGTGGCTATCCCAGTCGACCCAGCTAATAATGAAAGGTATGAGGATGCAATGGAAAAGGCAAAGTGCATAATCCTTGATGGGGTTAAGGATCATGTAGTTTAGCATATTGCTGAGAAGAATATGGTAAAGAAGACGTGGGACACTTTGACGACATTGTATCAGGGCACTTTCATGTAGAGGAAGATGCTACTGGATAATCAATTGTGGTCGCATCAAATGCAGAAGGGGGAGCAGATATATCTATACCTTAGGAGGTTGCAGGAGATTCGGGACCAACTTACTTCCATAGGGGCTACGTGGGATCAAGAGTTCATGGTGAGGACCGCCCTGAATGCAGTCTCCGAGGACTGGGAGACATTTTTCTAAAGCATTTTGGGCAAAGTGACTCTTCCAGAATGGGAAGAGATGTGGGTAGATCTTCGCCAATAAGAGATCAAACCCAGTGTCCCAAGAAGAAGAATAAGGGAGAGGATTTTGACTCTAAGACAACTCCAACTAAGGTAGAGAAAGAAATCGGGACGGATGACGACTGTGCCATGAGTGCTCGTCCACCTCTAGAGAAGAGGTGGGGAGACGTCGAGCTATAGTCAGGAGGACTACAGAAGATGAGGGGAAGGATCCTTGAAGTACCTAAGCTCTTGGATCATATCCGGCTACGGGAGCCCTGAGAGATAGTAGCAGGATGACAGATGTCAGTAGAAGAAAGATGCAGATGGAGTGACAGGGCAGTGCTAGAGTGTAATGGTCTCTGGCAGCGCAGTGAGGGTTGCAGCAGTGCGAGAGGAACAAAGGTGGTTGCAGCATTGCAGAAAGGCACAAAAGTGGTTGCATCAATGCGATAGGCTCATAAATGTTGCAGCAACGTAGAGGTAACAGAGGGACCACATGATAGTAGCAGAGGTAGCTTCAACATTAAGGGGCTTCTAGCCTTACAAGGATGTCAGTAGTTGGGTAGATCAATTACTTACATCTCAGTAACTGAGTTGCAGTGCAGTAGTAGCAGTGGTAGTTCTATGGGCAACACGATGCAGCATGATGAGAGAGAACTGCAGTGCAGATGCAGTGTTGGGAGGAAGGACCAGCAACAACATGGATGCAGAGGGAGCTGCTGTATGGATGTAGCAGTGGCAGTGGCAGAGCCATGGGAAATAGTACAAGAGGTAGCAGTGAAGAGGATGGTGGGTAGCAGACCAAGCATCAACACAGGTACCAGTGTCAGATGATCAGGGTGATGTTCAGTGGTGGAGCATTACTATAGCACATTCCTTGCTAAGAGAGAGTGTTTATTTGGGGTAGCATCGGATGTGATCTAACCATAAAAATTGGTGGAGAGGCTAAAGCACATGATATCTCCAAGACCCAGAAACGATTTGGGGAAATTCCACCCGGTTAGAGAGATATTAAAATAATTAATATTTTTAATGGGGTTCCTAAGTCTAAAATTTGGAAAATTAAAATCTTAATGGGTATTAATATAAAACTGAGTGATAATGTTATAAATGACATGGATCAATCCAAATCTAATCTTAGCCATTGATTAGGGAATTAATCTCAGTCGTTGAAGACTCAACATGAAAACTATAAGAGGAGGCTTGAGGGTCAGTTAGAGATACACCAAGATTGATCAATCAGTTCGATTTTATGGAGTGGGGTTTGTTGAGAAATTTTGAACAAGTGATCTAAGTTACAGCGAGGGGCAGTGAGTGCACAGCAGAGAGGCAGAGATAGTACAAGAGGGCCAATGCAGTGACTAAGGAGGCTACGTAGAGCTAGCAGGAGCCACACAAAGGCTCAAAGAGACTACACAGAGGCTAGCAGGGCCTGCGTGGGTGACACAAAAGGCCAGAGAGCCAGTGCAGAGGCTAGCAGGGCTTGCGCGGGTGACATAAAAGGCCAGAGAGCCAGTGCAGAGCAGTAGAGGGTTGATGTAGGGGGTTTCAAAGCTATGCAGAGGCCAGGAGGGCTGACACAGAGCCTCAAAGAAGCATGGGAAGGAATTTTGTGGAGCAGAATATTTGATTCCGAAGAGAGGTATTACTGCCAGATAGATATCTCTGTTGGGTGAGCCAGTTTGGCACCCTAGTTGTACTCAAGAAAGTTTCTTAATAATAAAAGCCTCAAAATTGCTGCACCGATTTTCCCAAGTTAGGTTTTTTCTTATCACATCCTTTTCTATCTTGTCTCCTTTAAAAAAATGTATTTGAAGATTTCATCTTGTTTTGAATTTTCAAACATAAATATTGATATTTTGAACACATGCTTCAATTATTGTCATAAACATATTTATTTTTTATTGTATATATTAGTGCCTTGTTATCTGGTAAGAAGAGACAAGTTGCATTGTCAATTGATTTTGGTATTAAGGTTATGTTTATCTCGATTCATCCACACAATGTCATGCTTTGGGACAATTTCCTTTCACATGCTTCTACAGTAGGTCAAGGTAATGAATTTTTTCTTTTAATTAAGAGATTCTCTTCTTGCAAACTACTAGGGAAACCAGGGCATTAAAGGAAGCAAAGAACAAATTGGAGAAATGTATTGAAGAGTTGACATGGCAACTAGGTGAGGGTAATGTTTCTTCTTTACTTTTGTTAGCTTTTTTGGTTAGATTTCTCAGTTTCTCACAAGATCAAAGTTGTTTGGGTCATATTGAGAAGTTTTTCTAGGGCTTAGATGTATGCATTATGTGGTACTCTTTGGCCCAAGTTTTATTGCTTTCCCGAGATTCTATGTAAAAGAAAATTTAATCCATATAAAGATTTATGAATTAAATAAAAGTGGTAAGTTATGATATTTTCTTATATTTCTATCTTAGCTTAAATTTCTACTAAAAGTTTCTTTCTTTTGGTGATAGTTATTTGAAGACACTTTAAATTTACTCTCTAATGATTGTGTCTAGGGATTCCGATCATCTCAATCTGGCTAAGGTATTTCTGGTGGGATGATCAGTAGGTTGGATGATGAGTAGGTCAAGGTCAACAAACATTTCAGTTTGTTTGCTGCAAGAGCATATTTGTATGAACATATCCTTTTATTTTTCCCATTTGGTAAGTCTAGTTTTTTGTGATATAGTAAGGCAAATTAGGGTTTTATTTCTAGCTAGGGTTATGTTATCAAACAACAGTAAACATAAATAATAGAATTATTTTATGAAAAAAATGAATATGAAATCTAATAATAAATATAATCCTTTAAATGAAAATAACATTGCTCTAGGGCTTACTGCCGGTATGTTGAGAATATATTCAACCAACAATATACCTTCCTCATCATATTAAATGGTTGTTATATAAATGATTTTGGATTTAAAATATTATCAATAAAATTGTTTAATTGTTACCATCTATATTAATAATATATATTAAATAATATTTATAACTTTTCATTTTAAATATTTTTTGTTTATACAATTATTTTAATATTTATTAGTAATTTCTAATTATTTTATTGTTATTAGTA
>APFE030055029.1:0-25513 GCA_000404065.3 Pinus taeda | reverse complement strand
ACTATATTAATAATTTTAATTCATGTTATTACCATATTGTTTGTTTGTTTTATGTTTTATGTTTTACTATTTTGTAACAGTGTTATACTAATCATTATCATTAGTTAGTTCATGTTATTACTATATTAATAATTTTAATTCTCGTTATTACTATATTGTTTGTTTGTTTTATGTTTTATGTATTACTATATTGTAACACTGTTGTGTAACACTATTATACTAATCATTATAATTATTTAGTTCATGTTATTACTATATTGTTTGTTTGTTTTATGTTTTATGTTTTACGATATTGTAACACTATTACACTAATCACTATTTAATTCATGTTATTACTATATTCTTTGTTTGTTTGTTTTATGTTTTACTATTTTGTAACACTATGTTACTAATCATTATCATCATTTAATTCATGTTATTACTATATTGTTTGTTTGTTTTATGTTTTATGTTTTACTATTTTGTAACACTATTATACTAATCTTTATCATTATTTAATTCTTTTTACTACTTGTTAGGCACCTATACTACTAGTGTAACCCCTTATTGTTATTAGTACAACCCACTTATTATTGATGTACCCATGTAGTGCCCATATTGTTACTATTGTGCCCCATAGAAGCCCACTATTGTTATTATTGTGCCCTTACATTATTATTGTTATGTAGGCTCTGATTATGTTATGACCCCTTAGACTCCTATATCTAGAAAGGAGGTATTTTCATTTGTATCATCCAAGAATTTTTCATTTATGTAATGTAAAGGAGGTTGCCCCCTCGAAGAGGTTGAATTCTAAGGCGTTGATCTATCTTTTCTATCTTTTATTGAGTTGGTTTCATAATAGAGAACATTGATTATTATCAGTCACGAAGATCGACTTGGATCGATCCTCCCCACTGGAAAATTTTATACAAACAAAAGTTTGGTTTACTTGAAAAATATGTGAGGGTACAGCTCCCTCACTTTCTCAATTCCTATCCACCATGCTTTTCTTGGATGTACTCCTTTTAAATCCACATCAAGATATTCCACATCACCCCTTCTCGAAGTCTTTATCTTGCTATCAATGATAATATCTTTCTACAATTCATTTAAGTATTTCAAAAGCAAAGTTATTAACAAAAGGAAGTTAGCACTCCCATATTTATCCACGATCATTGGAGGTTCATACAAATTCAAGTTCTCAACATTTGCAACTGAATAGAATTCCATATACAATAGTAATTCTACATGAAAATCTTTACAAATGATATTTTACAAAACTATAAATGAACCATACCTGATTGGTTTAAGTTTTTTACCTTCACCTTTCAGTATTTCCTTGTTGATGTGTAACCAAACTTGACCACCTACTTGAAATTGATGATCCACCTCATGTTGAACACGCCTTGCCTTGTACCTAGTTTGGTTCTTCTCCAACTATTCTTATAATTCTTGATGCTCCAATTTAATTTTTTGAATAAACTTCATAGCTTTGTCTGCATCATTATGTCCATATAGCACAATATCTTTCCTAAAAAAAATCCAAAGGATAATTAGGCATGTATCCAAAATAATTTTCAATTGCATATTTCTACATAGAATAATGTCGAGCATGGTTGTAGGTGTGTTATGGGAATAAGTACCCTAGGGCTTTGGGTTAGAACTCCAATAGAGAAGAAACAAACTATGACGAGAAACACTCATACAGCTCAGGAAAAATGATTATATAATCAAACTACATAAGAGCGACCATACCTGGTTTTCCTTCGTTCAAGTAGGTCCCGCAAGGTTCATATCCTCTGCAACTCCTGATGTTCTTCAAACCTGAAAATCATTCAATTCAAACGTACATAGCAGTATACAGGTAAATCATATTCATGAAATTGACTTTATATCATATAAATAAATGATTGAGCATACAGCAAAACAATGTTCATACATGAATTACAACACAATTTGATGCATAAACAAGGTTAGCTTCGGAAACAAGACATCATTTCTTTTATTACAGTAAGCTATAAATAACATGGAGAGAATTCAATTGAGTCTTCTTCTTTTGGCTCCAAGCGGAACCATCCTCTGGATTTGTCCTATCCCAGCCTTCAACAATTTTCTTCCATAACCAACACCATGATATCTCAAGCAAGAGGGAGAATATCTATAATCAAGGAAGCAAGGGTTTCCTGAAGCTTGGGGAAGTGCATGAGCCACATGGATTCATCAAATTCAGTCAGGGATAATCTTAGTATAATAACACTATCTCTTCTCCTCCTTAAGGCCTTCCTATGGAAGTCTATTTATAATTCTCCAAATTACTTTTTTAGTTGGGAAATAGTTGGGCCACAGGAAATAGGAGATAATTAGCAGGTAAAACCCGTGAAATCAGCCCATAATTAAGGAATTTTTGTAAGTGTTTTAACACATATATGCGGGTTGGGTATTGATTGACCCACGTGTACACACTTTTATCTCAGGGCAAAGTAGCGTACAGGGAATAACACACTATTTTTAATATATTTGGAACAAGTATGGAAGGAGGGGTTGCCCTAGGCCATAAACCAAGCATCACAAATACCAAGGGTGGTAAATCGTGCTATAACAGATGCTCCCTAATATATGAGGTCTGAAGGGGTACATGATGACTGAAATGTATTAAAAGAATCTTGTCGAGACTGAGAAGGACTTCACTAGAATTCAGCCTGCCAAGCCATCAAAAGAGAACAGAAAGAAAATGTTTTCTGAGGTAGGCATACCCATGCTCAGAGAAAGTAAAGCATTTTTGCATATCAAGTACAAACATAACCAATATGTATACAAGTATAAAGAAACTGAAAGTACATATGGATCATCTGATCATGATCGAAAAAGTACATGTCTGAATATCACATATAAGAAGATGATCAATAATTCTGAAGGATGAAGTTGATCATTGATGTTAAAAAACTGATCCCAATAGTACCAAATGAACATGATTGAATGATACTACAATGCAACTCGGCTTCCAACATATAAGATGTCACTGTGAAGAATTGCAACATATAAGGTGAATGGTGTCAACTAGCAGTAACAGGAGCAACTGACAAGTGAACCAAAACATGTTGATGCGACCTGAGGTCTTCACTGACCGCCACGGAACATTTCTACACAATGGGAAAAAATGATCTGAGGTCGACCACGTGAGAAATCGTTTGATTATTGGTCATTGATGTACACTGTTAACAAACATGAGACTACTCACCGATAATTATAATGAGAGTCAAGGTACCCAGTACAATCTAACAAGTGCAAATGAATGAGCTGAAGTTGAACACCTGGAAGAATATATCAATCAGGGGACAATGATGGATTCCCACTGTCAATAGTGAAGGAATCTACCACTGGTGACTGCAAACCCCAAGGTACTACCAAATGGACTCTAGATATTTTTCCTAGAGAAAATGAGCTATAGTCGATAGGAAAATATCTGCTAGAAGGAAGGCATTAAGGCATCCTTCATCAATCTAGCACGAGTGTAACCCATAGGCCAATAATGTGGAAGGAATCAAGTGAAAAAGATGTAGTAACCCAACCGAAGCACGTTTCTGGCATACACAAGTTGCAGCTAGTGCATGATAGAAACCCTATGAACCAACCAATAATGAAAGATGACACAGAGGTGAGGAATCCACCAATAGGTTCAAACGGAAACCAAGGCACTGCACGAATCCCAATGTGTGATAATGAAAGATGATGTTCAACACAAGGGAAACCACTCAATCAAAGACCCATGATATTGATCAATGTTGAGCACAAGGCAACCTATCAATAATGAAAATAGGGCCAAGGTGTGGCTCTAGGTCTGCCCTTAGAGCAATATGTCGTAGTCGATAAGGACAAGACCTACTAGCAAGAAGTCAATGGATACCTTCTCAAACCGGCATGGTCAAAGGATAAATATAACTAATGTGATGAAAAACATGATACTGACAACCAGGGATGGCCAACTGAAAAATAGGTCAAGGGACACTGCAGAGAGGCCGACTCAGGCTTACTTCCCTTGAACAAAAAGCATGACTCAATGATGACTATATGGCAGCATATGATAACTATGCATAAGTTTCTCATGCAAGAGGCATGAGAAAACTCTCGATATGATTGGAAGATGTAACCAATCGGAGGAGTACTGACTCAATAATAAGGTGAAGGTACACCTAAGTCAAACTAAATCCCACCCAAATGGAGGAGAGACTTTCTTTTGAGTGCTTTGTTCAAGGGCGACATGACTGACTCTAGCTACCAAAAATATATGGAAATATTGTCATGTTCCCACTCTTTTTGGGATATATAATTTTTTTGTCTTTTTCTTTAATATGGAAAAATAATAAAAGAATGCTATAATATAGTGGAAAGAATGAGTGTCAGAGAAACAAATGATCTAGTTTCTATGAGGGGAACAGTTCTATGGTTAATGCAGGGAGGCAAAACTGGTAAAGGACACTCAAAGGGATGTTCTTTCCATGGGTAAAAGGATGTGTCAAGTTGTAGAAGCTAAGTGATTGCATGGTTGATTTTGTTAAAGACATGGTCAAATAAGTGGCTTAAACATGAGTCCAAGTGAAACCGGCTCAAGGCCAAAAGGTGCAAATAGTCAAAATGCAATGCAACAATACAACTCAACACAATGGAGCCTCTAGGGTATAAGGCTAGAAATTAGCGCAAAAGAAAGGAGATGTGTCTTCAATGCATAAGTCATGGCAAGACTAAAGAGGACTCCCAAGCCTACTCAGTATAGTAGCATGGGAAACCAATGTCAAAGAGGTTCCAACTAAGATGCCCATGTAAAGGATGGCTCTACCATCACATCATGATTTAAAATCAGCGAGTGAAAATGGTTTGCTAACCAAGATTCGATGAGTTCGACCCTATGTCTAATGTATCTCTGAATGGAAGCTAGTATCCAAGATGCAAAGGAAAAATGATTTCCCTAACCTATATGCCAGTGAGTGAATGATACCTTCCATTATAGGTTAGCGCTCATGGGACCAAAATAACATCTCGAAGAAGGCCTCCAAAATATCCTGAAAAAATAACCCAATCTCGACAATCCAAGCCCACAGGTCAAAAAATCCATGAGACAAAAATCAATTTTTGAAAAAATATTTTGCAATTTCAAAGTTATATAATGACTTTTGGAATCACAGTTTGTTCATCTCTATTTGGAGCAAAGCATTGTGGAGCAAAACGGAGCAAGCTTTCCTCTAAACAATTGGACCAGTCAAATCACACCAAAGTTATCATGTCATTCTCAAATCATACCTTATAATGTTTTTGTGATAGTTTTTATAAGTTTTCTTAAAGTTTTGACCATGGGAAATTATGCCCAAAAATCCAACTCTACGTACACACGAGTTGGATGTGACCAGCCTGCGTATATGATGACCCTATACGCAATTGTGTAAAGGGAACTCGGGTGTACGCGAGTTAAAGTTTTAACATAAAAAATAACGGTTGAAACTCCAATTTTTTTCAGGATGACTATCACTTGGAGGGAAATAGAGCACACCACTATTGATAATGAGGTAATGAATGAACAAACTACATTAGACATGCTGAGAGGCTGTGGCTTATTGAAATTCTTCAGAATTCCAAACATGAAAGCCAATACACGCTTGCTCGAACTATTGATCCACTACTAGAGTGTGGAGGATGATGCCTTCATGATAGACCAGATGCCTCTATGGATAGAGGATGAAGACATCTACTTTATTACCAGTCTCTCCCGAAGAGGAGAGGTCGTGCATTTGACTAGTAGTATGAGAAGGTAGTCTTTTAGTAGAAGACTATGTCCGTATATATTGTCTTGGACATCCAGAGAAGATTGGAAGTCAAATTTCAATCAAACATGTTGAAAGTTGATCCCTGAGGATTATGCTATTTACCATTGCATGGGTAAATGGGTCAACTTCCCTACATCAAGCATCACAAGTGTCCATGAGCCTGGCAGTGGAATGTCATACCATGGTATTTGACTAGTGCACGCCTCTTCTGACTAACATGAAGAGCCAATTGACCTTTATTGAGAAGGGTCAGACGAAGAATTTTGGATATGGGACTATCTTGTGCTCATTCTTCTTTGAGAAGGTATCTGGGCTACGTGCCAAAGTATCAGTGTCCATCAATAGCCCGAGAGATCCACGAATGGGTAGATGGGTGGACTTGATGAAATGCCTTGGAGGTGGAGACATGCCTAGGATGGCTTCTTACAATGATTTTTTCACCTGGTGGGATCAACAGATCATCGCAGTTGACAACTACCAAACACAGCATGGGGAGACATAGGTAACAATTTTAAAGTTTGTTATAAATTTTTAAGATTTTTTGGATTTGTAATATGAAATGAAATTAGAAATATTTTTGATTAGATAAAACATTGAAAAAATGACCATGTTCCAAATGTGGGTCCAATGAGACTAGATGGATTTCTGAGGCATAGGCATCATGGAGGAGGAGCCAAAGAGGTAGCAGTTGAGACAGAGAGAGTCCTCTATGTAGTTCAAAGAATCTTGGTGAGACTAACTCACGAGGTACCTATGATAGCCATAGAGGATCTACCTGAGGAGATGCAATGCCACGTGGTAGGGGTACCACAGGACTAGGTCTGGATACTTCGACATGTAGCCAATGTATTAGTTAAATTTTTAGCTTCTCATCCTAAGCCAGGTCGATAGATAGACCTATGTATGACTAGACATGATTATGGGCATGAAACTAAATTTTGAGGGCATCTTTTCCCAATTTTGTATATTATTTTTTGAACACTTTATCTATATATAGGAAATTTTATGATTTATATATACATATTTGATTTTTTATGTTATTTAATTTGATGAATGATTAATATGCCAATCTAGTTCTTGATTAGCAATAGATTTTGCTAATGAATTCTCAGATCGTGGAATGTGAACATATGTAATATAAATAAATTATCGTTGCAACACTCTCACTCTCAAAAATTGGTGATATAAATAAGGATCATGCACCCGATAAATATTATTTAACTGTGACACTACTAGCTGTGAGTCTAGATAAACTACCAACGAATTAATCCCATAAGATATTACTTCGGATAATAAATCAATAACGGTGGTATATTCGGTAATGTTATTCAAAGCAGGGCCAAAACATACTCCCCTCGACACCATCAACCGGCCAGATGGATAATAAATCACCCAAGCTGCAGAAACGAGATTATGAGTGTGCAGACTTGCACCATCGATAAATCCGAAATATATCGAATGATCAATCAATACTTGCCAAAGCAGATAAAAAATTTCGATATCACAAAATGCTAGATAAATATTTACAAAGATACAAGATATACAAACAAGCAATTTCTCGATCGAAGCCTAAGAAAAATACTTCTTAAGGTAGAGCCCATTTCGGGGCTCCGCCAGCTTGTTCCCTTCAAAATCAATTAATTCGTAGACCCCTTTTCCCGAAACACGCTTGACTACAAAGGGACCATACCACAGACTTGAATTTTATTGCCCCCAGGGCATCTTTGGGTTTTTTATGATAAATGACACATGCTTAGGAATGGCTGAGATATTTCATCAATTTATGGGTGGCCTAAAGGGTCAAAAACATCTCAAAAATGACCTCACTACCCCTATTTTGACACACAGGAAACAATCTTGGGAGATTGTATATTTGGAGGGGCAAATGAACACCCAATCCAGAAATTCCACTTGAGTTGGAAAGTAGACGGTCAGGGCTTTCCAATGAGCTATCATGAGCTCAATTTGGACTTTGGGAAGTGCCTCAAAATCAGCTCCAAAGTGGCACGACACATAGAGAATTTGGGCGCGACGCATAGAGAAATATGGCCTCATTTTCACTCTTCAGCTCAGAAATTCGCCTAGTTTTGACTAGTTTTACTTTTTGAAATAACTATTGATCTACCATGATGTAATTTTATGACCATGATGTAATATTGGCACATTTTTACTTGTTCTAGAGGATTCATTCACTAAAAAGTGAAAATTAAATGAATGAATAAGTTTCCTAGCATATAGAGGCAAGTTGTTTGATTGCCTAGATTTCAGTTCCTTGTTTAGAAAAGGTTCAAACAGCTCCTATAATGATGAGCTTGACACCTAAAGGCATGGAAAGGAGTTAGGCTTGTCTATATTGTGTAATTTCTCAGTCATTTTCAGGGTTGGACACTTGGGATTGCTTAACACTTCATTGTACATTCATTTTCAACATTTTTGGCAAAGGAAAGACCAGGGTTTTGCAACACTTGTTGGGATCCATGTGGCTCTATGTTTTGATGGTGTTTTTCTTCATGCAATTGTAAGTTCATTGATGTTTATGTATGCCATTTCCCTTCTCTTTGCTTCTGAAATTAAACAAATTGAGTGACAAAGGTATAATTCATGAGTTTGTTGTGCTCTACCTTTTAGTTTTGTTTAATTTTCAATGTTTTCTTCAGTTTGAAGAGGATTCTTGATAGTCTCTTACCCTCTTCAGCTCCTCAGCAGTCTTTTCTATCCATTAATTTAATCTAAAGCATCAAAACTATTGCCTACCTTGCCCCAACCGGAACTCTGCAAAAATTTGGCCTCATCCCCGGACCCAAATTTGCCTTTCCCATTTTCCAACAAAAACCCCCAAAAACTCAAATTAAAGCCTTGCACTTCATACCTAGGCTAAAATTAGTTGTTATTTTAGTCATCTCAAGCCCCATCGATTATCCTTTGCTAAGATTAACCTAGAGAGAGCCCTCTCCTGTTCTCATAGGGCTAGCTACGAGGCTGAGCGTGGTTTGATGTGGACCTAAAAGCTTACCTTTTCAGCCTGAGGTAAATCTAGGCTCTAACAGTCCTTATACATTTCTTCTACCATAGACTTTATAGCTAGGAAAATTTCTAAGAATTGAGGGTCTGGCCCTATAGAACCTTCTTCTGACATTGTCTTCCAAGAATAGACTCTCCCAATTTTAGGATTAGTTTCCACCAACTCTCCTTCTCCTAATTTGATTTTTGATCTAGTGAGCATTCACAGCTAAACCAACACAAGCTTGTCTAACCTTATAGCCTAAAGCTATGATACCACTTGATCTAATAATCACCCTACGAGTGACCTCAGTTGAAGATTTGTTAAACAAAAGGTATTATAGACTCATGTGTTGGTGTGTGTTCTGTGTTATTCAAGCAACGAATCGATCGTATTGCCAATACACAGACATTTAAATGGAAAGACGGTGGAGAAGTACAGTAAGCAACACAAAGACATAAACAATTTTTAATAAGGAGTTCAACCTATTCTCCAGGGCTATGTCTCTAGTCTAGCTTCAGTGGTGGTCTTGTTTTATTGTGTCTTAGAGCAAAGAAATTACAATACAAGGACTCAATATGAGTTCTCCTGATAGTATATTTTTCTTGGCAGGGTGGTTCTTGGATTCCCCAAGCCACTTGGAGTACACAGACTCATTCTCTTCCTACCAGCTCTGTGACCTTTGGTCTACAGTGGAAAGAGCCAAATGTGATGCTCAGTCCAAATAGATTCCTCTATGAGAAAGCTTGAATCTTCAAGCTCTCTGGTGCTTGACACTGCCTGTGGTCAGCTTGGCCCTCTGTCTCCTCTACTTGGCTTTACTATTCTCTGTGTTCAGTCCTCCTATGAGGGTTCACTATTCACTGTCTCTCGGGTCGCTTGGATTCCTTTCAAAATTCCCCCCTTTTTTTTACTATCTTTGTTCATGGATTTAACCATTCGATCCCTATGCATGTTCAGCTCCTCTCCCGCCTGCGTCGTTTCTCCTTCTGCAGCTGCGCTTGGAGTTCCCTGTTTGGTGTCAGCATGAACACTTGGGAAGTGCCACGTGTCTCCATCTAACTAGTGCCAGCATGCTTTGTTGGTTCATTTCTTTGGTTCTGTCGTGGACATGTTCTTTCTCCACCGTGGCAGTCAAACGGATTCCATATCCTTTTAGAATGGGCTTAATCCCTGTCGATTCCACTTCTTTCTATTAGGCACAATCTCAACCGTCCGATTTAGGCTCCTCCAGATCCAACGTCATACGCACGTCGAGCGCGGTAGGCTTGCTCGACCGATAGTGCATGATCACGGCGGTTTTTCTCTCACCTCCACTGCCACATGTCGATTGTTTAGTGGGATCGCTCCGCTCTCCTCCAAAACCTCTTACGGTTCAAGGGCACCCCGATCAAAACTGCCGGTTTTCCAGAGCGCGGGTCTCGCCTTTGTCCTTTAGCACTTTTTTTTGTTTTTCCACCTGCGGTTCTCCAACTCCCAACGTGATTGAGTGCTTAAGGCTTTTCCATTTTAGCTTGGTTTGCCCAACGATGGCGCATCAAAATCGTCTCTTTTTCCTGATCCGTGGTTCCCAGGGGCTGTTTTGACCTCCTGCACAGTCTCCATGGGCCTCGGTCAGTGCGCTTTGACCGAGGTCCTCATCGTTCCACGTCGGATACCATGGCCACTGGTTCAAGGCATTTTTTGATCGCTATTTTGGAATTTTCAAGGATTTGTTCAACTTGATACAGTCAAGGTTCTTGACAGTATTTTGTGGACCTGATTCAAATCACTACATGAGCATAAAATCAACATGGACCAGCTTAGCATCCAGAGGGATGAGTTGGTTGTGCAAGCTAGTGGACTAGAGCAGGCCGTAGAGCATGCATGTAGGAGCATTCCAGAGTTGGTCATGCAGGAAGAGCTACCAACAACAGAGCAGGTCCATAGATTAGTAGCTAGATTCTATGAGGCTCGGGAGGAAACAACAAAAGCTCAGTTTGAGTTGAACCTACAAATCATCGAGCTGTGATTGAAAGCACAACCCTCCACACCCCCAGAAGTTAGAAAGCAGCGCGCCCGTGCTATCCAGATGGGGTTGGAACAAATTTTCCAGGCGACACAAGGGTGCACCAGGATGTTGGCATAAGCACTAACCACGCTTACACACCTACATGAAGACCCAAACCTACAACACCTAGAGACAAAGGTACGCAAGTTGCAATAGGAGTATGATAGTGTTCAAGGCATTGTGCAAACGGTTGCCCTTACTCAACGACTCGCTAGACTATAGCAGGCAAGGGAACTTAAGAACCGATTAGACGCCACACACCAAAAGGAAGCCCTGCTTAAAGCCCGCATCTAGCCATGGATCGATGAAGTGTTCACAATCATAGCTACCATTGAAGGGAAGTTGGCACAGATGTAGGAACTGTATATGGTTGGACAAGAATGTGACCTGGCTCATGAAGGTTTAGAGATAAGCATGCAACTAGTACAAAAGGTGGCAGAACAGTGTGCTATGCAAGACTTGTGAGTCACAATGATTGTGTTGGGGGGCTGTTGGGTAGCAGATCCCCCCATAGCATGTTTTTGGGGCTTGAAGCCCGAATTTTAGTCAAGTGTAATGTAAAGACCCCGCAAAATGCAGGCGTGAAGTGCAAGAGTCTAGGGTTGTCCACCCTAAGATAATGTAATTGAATGTAAAGTGTGTTGGCCTACCCATCGTCCATGGACCATGGACCATGGGATTGTATAAATAGAGCGAGGCTCTAAGGGTAAAGAGGAGTCTTAGTTTTCGACAAGTAATAGATAGATGCGAAGGAAAGGTCAGAAGATAGAAGTGAATCTGAAGTGTATTGGGTTGTAGTGGTCGGTAGAGGCTCTACAGCTAAGTGTGTAGAGGCCTAGTAGAGTCCACAGCTGAGTGTGCAGACCCCTGCAGCTGAGTGCATAGGGCACAAAGTCGGGTCTGTAACTAAACTTGAGTAGTAATAAAGATAAGAATGATTCAGAATATTGCACATCTATTTGTACATCTATATTTCTATGTTCTAGTTATCCTTATGCATTTATATTATTTTCAAGTACTCACACTAATCTGGAGGTTGAATAAGTATTAAGAATATTGGGCCCGCACAAACTAAGTTAAGCACTAATGTAATAGCACAAAAAGGATCAGATCAGAATAATTCTAAGGTGTGCATGGGCTGCGAAGAATAGAAAGTTATGCGAAGCAGTGTAGCTTGTAGATTAGGATCACGAACCTCCAGAACCCTTATCAAGGCATCCCTAGGGTGTAGAAACCTGGTTCGAGCACCCTCCCATAGTACTTCGGGTGAGACCTCATTTTGCGCTCTATGGACTGTTGCCGAAAAGGCCAGCAGTACCGGGATTTGGTTGGCTAAACTCACTGCTGAACTTAGGTCAGGCCCCACGTAGCCAACACCACTCAAGCCAACAAATGGTTCTGTTTTTGGGACCAGGATCTATCTGAGGGATGTGTGATGTGGTGTAAGTGGATACCAACTAAGAAGGAAATCGAGAAGTGGATATATCAGAAGTTTCATGAGTTTGTAGATCAAGAGAATACGAATTTGCACTTGTCGAAAGAAAAGTGGTTATAGAGGTATCTCTACACAGAAGCACACAAAGTTTTCTTTTCATCGCTTCGTTGTGAATTACATGAGTGGTTGGCCAAATTAATAGATAGTGAACCTACCTGGAAGCACGACGATCTTATTGTGTGGACCAAAGAATTAGTTAAATTTCTTGAAATATCTTATTAGAAGATTTTTAGGGATGTTGATTACTGGATTGATACTATTTTGGGTGGTTTCATTGTTGAATTTTCCATAAATACATATTTGTCTTATAGCGAAGCTGAATTGTGATTCTTCAAAGGTTTGAGAGGTAAGTACCTAAAATCACTAAAAACGTGGATTAAAATGATTTTGTGTGAAAAGGAGATGATGTATTTATCTTAACGTTTAAGATGAGTCTGACTGGAGCTATGTGAAGTGGAAAGTGGTTCAGAGTAGATCTAGATGAATTTGTCAGAAGTGAATACAGTCCCTTATTGGGAGAGTCTAAAAGAGAAGAAGAACATTGTAGTGATAGTATGCCTAGAGGTGTGGTGCACATAGTATATTAGGGTACTTCTAGAATCCCGCATCCCACCACTCCACCTCCACCTTTGCCTTTGCCTCATACACCTACACCTACACCTCCACCTCTGCTATTCAGTAGGAAAATACAATGAAAATTCCTATATTCAGGGGTCGGGGATCAAAGGATACTAGACACTTTTGTTTCATCACAGAGGTTGTCTTAAAAGCGCAACAGATCAACGATGATGATATGAAGAAAGTGCAAATAATTACAACGTTATATGATAGAGTGCTTACATGGTACATTAGAGACAGCACAACTCATCTGACTACTTTATTGGCTAATACAAACCATGTGTTGAATGCAGAATTTATGAAGCCGAAGTCAAAATATCAGTGCGTGACCGAGATCAAGGAGATCAAGAAGAGGATTAATGAGTCTGTGTGGGATATAGATCATTGAGTGAAGTGCTTATTTAGTCAAGCTAACATTTAGATTTTAGATCAACACAATAGGGACTAGTATACATATTCATTATTAACTCACTTAAGATTTTCATTATATCAATAGAATATTGGGTCTTAGACTGAAGCATTAAAAATCACAATGAAGCTAGAATCCTCGCCAATCCAGGATACGAATGTAGGAGTTCAGAAAATCTAGGTGTAGCTAGCAAGCCTGCATCTGGAGTTATAGGATCTGAAGAAGGGAAAGGAGGTTAATTCAGAGACACATTCTAAATTTTGGAGCACAAAATTCAAGGCTGAATGCCATCATAAGGATCAATGCCTTGTATTCTAGGATTATATAGATGCGGGAGGTCCTAACCCACTAAAGCCAAAATATTCCACTCGATCAAGCACCTGTGCAAGTACCCTATGTAGTATTTTCCAAGTATTAGGATAACATTCGTTAGATAATTGTTCCCTGTTACAAAAGTTCATACAGACTCCAAAGAAACTCTTTTGTAACTTTTGTAAATTAGTTGGTCATGACGAGAGGAATTGTCAAAGATATGAACTAATCATTGACATAACCCCACTGTATAGAATGCAAGTTCAAAATCACGTACAGAACGACCAAGGCTCACTGACATCTTCTGGAGGATTCGAAGGATGAGGAAGAGGAGGAGGAGGAGGAGCTAGAAGAAGTCAGGGCTAGATTAGTTGTTACAATTGCAGAGAACCTTGACACTTTGCATGCAACTATTAGAATCCAATGCACCCTTCATGTGAGTTGTTAGCAATTTGATCATGTAATATAAGGTTTCCAAATCTTAATAGTGAAGATTCAAGAGAAGAAGAACTAGCAGCTGAAGCAAAAATATTAAAATGATGAGATCCAAGCTGTGCAAATATGATCTGAGTGTCAACACAGTCACGTGAACTAGTGTAGCCACTAGTGAAGACAAGCTCGAAGGTAAAATGCCGAAATCAAACTCATGGTTCTTAAAATCTAGTGAGAAGAAGGTTGGGTTTGATTTACATAAAGAAAAAGAGACACTCATGAGGGCAAGAAATAATTTCATTGGTCTAGGTGCTTCTATGTCTCAGAACTAGATGTTGATAGTCTCACGAAAGGAGAAACTTGAAGATGCTACTGCAACACAAGATTCAGATCCCATAGTGTTAAAATCATTTCTTTAGATCTACATGAAGTTATTATGAGATCATAAGGCAATAGAAGGACTGGAATAACTAATAGATAACTACACCATCAAGGATAAGTTGTTACCAGGATAGCGCACAAGGTGAACTAAAGCAAGAAGAGAACTGGTAAGGAGATGTAGTTGACTGCGTAGATTGGTGATTTCGAAAAGTGATCATGTAATCCTAAAGTTGGGCTCTGATACTAATGCATTGCCGAAGCAGACTTGGGAATGTATGGGAAAACCTAAGTTATAGTGGTCACCAATTTAGCTCTGCATTTCAAATTAGCAAAAGATAATTCTAATGGGGTGACTGCGTGGATTAATTGATTAGGCCTTTGACATGAATGCAATCATTAACTTAAAGAATCAAAGCATGGTATTTGAAAAAAATTAACTTCGAGTAATTGTCCTATTGGATCCAGCTGAATGTGCGTGATACACATAATGGAAGTGTGACTATTATGAATATGATGATATTGAGCACATCTATAATTTAATTGTGAAAAATGAAGATTGGATCAATCGTATTACATATGGAAGGATCAGCTAGGAGAAGGACAATTCTTGCCAATCAGATTCAGACAAAGAGTTATAAAACTAGTAGAATCAGTTGCATGAGGTCTCTATGCTGAGATGTAATCAACTTACAAAGTGACTACATTGTGTATCTACTGATGTATGTAAGTTTCCCTATTATGATGGCTTGGGTGATGTCAATATATTTCTTAACCATTTTGAAATGGATGTACCCGAGGAACATTAGTTCCAAGCCTTAGATCTAGCATTAAGAGCTATGCCTACAAGATGGTGGGGTACACACCGAGATAATTTTGCTGAATGGAAGGAATATCGTAGAATGATGCGATTAAGATTTGGCTATACAAACAACCGACTCATTGAAAACTACACACGGATGGATGATCCACACGAACAACTGGCACAATGCACTAAGGCGTAGGGTGAGATACCTCAGCTTGAGTGGGTGCATATATTTATTCATACCCTGGAAGTTATCCCAAGAAGCATTATTTAGAGACCAAGCTACGAGACGGGATTGTAAATTGACATGAAACGAAATATTTTTTCTTGCTGACGTTCAGTTTTGAGCATGGGTTCAAATGCATTGTTGAAGTTCTTCAGGAAATTAAAGCAACAATCTTCTGAACACCCATTGAACCTATCATGTGGGTACAACCTGACTAGAGTACGCAGCTACAACATGCTTTAGAATGTTACATTGTTACAATGGAAGAAGTTGATGAGGATCCGCAGAATATTAATATCCCTAAATTAGAGGGGCAACACGAATTTGGTGGATCTAACATGGAGATCCCTGATATTTCACAACCGATGTGTGCAAAGCAGGTAAAAATTGGTTCAGAAGCATAACCAAAATTCGTGAACATTGGTGACTATTGGGATGAAGATACAATGGATAAGGTAGCTCAATTATTACATGAATATCACGATTTATTTCCAACCAAGTTCTCTGACTTGAAGGGGATAGTAGGAGATTTGGGGATGATGAAGATCAATTTAAAACCAAATGTAAAGCTAGTTAAGTAGTGCCCATATCAGTTGAATCCAAAATAAAAATAAAAGGTACAAGAGGAATTCGATAAAATGGTCACAGCTAGCATAATTGAGCCTGTAGAAGAATCCAAATGGGCCAGTCCTATGCTGGTCCACGAGAAGAAATGGAAAGGTGATATCAAGATCTACATAGATCTCCAAAAGTTAAATGATGAATGCGTGCATGATCCATTCCCTACAGAATTTACAAATGAAGTTCTTGAGAATGTTGGTGGACTAGAAGCTTATTCATTTACGGATCGATTCTCAGGATACCACCAAATTAATATTTCATGGAGGATAGCAGTAAGACTACCTCCGCTATAGAATGGAGGTCGTTCCAATATATAGTCATGCCTTTCGGACTAAAAAATGATCCTGTGATTTTCTCAAGGGTGGTTTTTGTAACATTCAAGGAATTCATTCGTAAGTTTTTGGAAGTCTACTTCGATGATTGGACAATGTTTGGGCTACTCAAAAAACATGTCTCTAGTCTGTGCCTAATGTTGGATACCTTTAGGAAGTATCAGATCTCTTTGAACTTGAAGAAATGAATTTTTTATGTACCTTACATAATATTGTTAGGCCATGTTGTCTATAATAAGAGACTGATGGTAGAACCTGCTAAGCTCATCATAGTTATCAATCTAAAGCCCCCTAGGAACATAAAGAAGCTACACGTGGCATTACATCATACTGGGTACTATATGAACCTTATTAAGGCATACATGAAAATCACTGTTCCCATAGAGGAGTTGTTAAAGAATGATGCTACATTTTTTCATGACGACGATTGTCAAAAGAGATTGGATACTCTGAAGGGGAAGATGGTTATGGTGCCAACCCTAGTATTCCCAAATTGGAAGAAAGAATTTCAAGTACATGTTGATGTGTCTTGCATAGCATTGGGAGTTGTCTTAACACAAATAGGGGTAGGAGATATTAATCACCTGATTTCCTTCAACAGTTGGAAGCTATCAGAGGTTGAGAAGAAATACTAAACCATAGAGTGCAAAGGATTGGCCATGGTTTATGCACTACAAAATTCCAGGAATTATCTACTAGGTGCACACTTTAAGATGTACATGAAAAATTCTACTTTCAAGTATCGGGTCAATAAACCTATGTTTGGGGGTGAATCTGTAGGTGGTTGCTCATTTTCCAAGAATATGATTTTGAAATGATAGTGAAGCCCAGGAGATTGAATGTTGGATCAAACAACCTGTCATGCGGAAAGAGTTATGTTTGCGGACAAACCTAACCTCCCTAGGAGTCTAAGACTCTCTAGTGACAAACAAACCAAACAAGAGCAATCCTTCTCTAAATACACGTTATTCTATGAGAGATCAAGTGTTTTTCGATCTTACCTTAGGTCCAACGCTTGTTGTAGCAGTCCAGCCTTGCTGATCCAGATGAGCTCCTCCTTCACTTTAAGACCTGCATACACTAACAAGGCAAGCGATTACATAACACCTGAATATTTCATAAAACAAAGCATATTCATCACATCGACCAAGGAGTACATGAAATAATTCATTAACAACAAATCATTGAGAAGAATGGACTTATTTGTATTAAGGAAACAAAAAAGGAACCATTACAACTTGAGCCTTGGTGTTGTGCAAGCTCCTTCCAGGGTCCAGCAAGAGATTTCCTCTACTTGGACAAGCTCACCCACTTCCAATATGGCAACAAGAAAGGATGGTAATCTCTCCTCACAAGTTTACAATGGAAGTCCTAATTCCAGCAGCATCTACCCTTTGGAATGTTCAGCTTTCAACCTCCCCTCCTCTGGCCCAAGGCCTGTTATTTATAGTGTTCTAGAGGAAGTTATTCAGTTCCAACATCAATGGGATACTCCCTCTTTTGGATGGGGTAGCTCCTCTCTTGATGGGATAAGTTCCTCTATCATAGGGATGCATGAACCATCTGGAGGCGCTCAATACACGTCAAACACTCTTCTAGAAGGCTCTAGAAGTGACCACAAGTAACTTTTTAAAGATGAAACTCGCGCCTTTTGACCTTTACAGGGGTACGCACCCAACCTTTGGCTTACAGAGCGTACAAGTACGCAAGTACAATGTGTTTGGAGTGCGTACACGCAGGCAAGGTAGAGAGAACCTGCGTACCCAGAGATAAACATGTTTTTAAGTGACTTTCTCTCTTTTTAAAGTTTTGACATGAAGAGCAGAGGTATGGGGCTTGAAAAGGAGGACAATACAGATAGTCATGGTGACAAATTTCAGTGTAACAGTGGGGGTCCAAGTGGAATTCGTGGGTAGCCACCAATATCCACCTCGATCAAGGTTGGCTTCAAATTTGTTGCATTGAAGCATTTTTGTGCTTAAACTTGGGTTCAAAGCCCCCCAAAGATATGTTGCAGTGTAAGAAAACCAACATAATTAATTGTGCACTAGGTGTAAGCCCTAATAGCCTTGATGGCCCATGGATGCCATTTGATATAGATGTAGGGCTGGTATTTAACTTCAAATCTATCATGTGTTGAGAGGGATCAAATCTCTAGAGGTACAAACATTTCTTTAAGTTTTGCACTAAAAAATAGGTTTGCACCTTGAGAGATTTGAACCCCTCTGTACTTGATAGATTTGAAATTAAAATAAATCTAAACTGATAATATAAAAATGCAAAAAAAAAGAATCTCTAAAATCAATTCTCCTCAGCATATACATAATACAATTACAATTAAAACATCTACTCAACTATAAATAAACAGTAATAAAAACAACACTAATATATTAATCATATTGTAATAATTCTATCCCTTTATATATAATTAATAATTATTTTAAAAACAATATTATTTACATCCACACCATACTTATCAAAATAATAAATTAAATGTGTAAATTTTTTTTTAAACAAAAATTTTATAAAGCTAACAATTTATTACCTATTTCTTGTGACTAGGTGGAACCTAAGCCGAAGCTAATCGGTTTATTAAATGAAAAAAAAAACGATCCACCCACAATGAATAAGATAATTATCACCAGCATTACCCACAATGAATAAAAAAATTCTGCGATGAATAAGATAATTATCACCAAAATGGTACCAAACGATAGTTATCACCCGAGTTGTACCAAATCAGACTCTGAATAATAAAATTAACCAAGCTTACCCTTTTCTTCCATCGTAAAAACTTACAAACTTCTAAAATTCTGGAGACAAAACATTATGAAATTAACAACTTATTACACTTTACATTATAAAATTAACAACTTATTACACTTTATAATGCAATCAATAATAAACTTTATAATGCAATCAATAATAAAGTTAACTGAGTGTTACAGTTCTCCATACAGCAAAGGAAAAAACTGTTCCCTATTATAACATGGCCAATGCACAACCAGTAAGCGTGACTGGATTAGCATAATCTATTCGTCCCATGAGCTTTATCCAAATTTCAATTCATCCATAGTTTGAAACTACTGCATCTCGTCACACAAATAAACACACATATGAAAATCTCGGCCGCAATATCTATAATAGCCATGGCCGTTATTCATGGAACCATATTATCTGGAGCCTAAACACACAATGTTCATCCGGCCTACAATGTCACAACTATAGCTGTGACCTTAAATCTTAACCCAATTTGTGTACTGGTGTTGCGGGGTCACTTGTCTCCGACAGAGATGGAAGAAAATGGTGGCTGTTTGGTGTTGGAAAACGATGATCCCCAGTCTCGTTCACCTGGACCACTTGGCGTCCCACATGATTGCTTGATCTCCTCACGCCGAGCAACAACTTCTTTCATGTCTGGTCTGTCATCTCTATCAGAAGCCAAGCATCTGAAGGCTAATTCTGCAACACCACTGACCATGGCCTTCACCAGATGGTTAACTTCAATGTCCAGCTGGGGATCCACCAGTTCATGCAAAGCCCCTTCTTGAATCTTTGATATTGCCATGTTAGCAAGGTTTATTTCCCCAGTATTCCGACGTACGTCCACCGCTAATTTGGTAGAGATGATCTCCATTAAAACGACCCCGAAGCTGTACACATCGGATTTCTCAGTCAAGTAATAACATCTAAGATACTCTGGGTCAATATACCCCGCCATGCCCAGTATGGCACTGGTGACATCCGAGGCATCTGCAGGCACAAGCCCGCAAAACCCAAAACGAGCAACCTTGACATTGAAATTTTCGTCCAAGAAAATATTGGAGGATTTCACATCTGCGTGAATTATAGGCGTATCAGCACTGTGAAGGAAAGCCAAGGCCTGGGCAGTTTGAAGAGCAATGTTAAAACGAGTGTACCATGGAAATCCCCTAGGGTTTCTGCGATACCCATGGAGATGATCGGCCAAGGTCCCATTTGGAACAAATTCATATACAAGCAGCAGCTCTGGAGTGCCTGCAGAGGTACAGCCATAAGGACGAACCAGGCGTGGATGATTCAAGCTCAAAAATATCTGCAACTCGTGGATGAACTGTTCAAGTTTCCAAGAATTTTCCTGATAAAGTCTCTTCACAGCCACAGTTCATCCGTCCTGAAGCTTTCCCAAATAGACCAACCCATTCCCTTCTTCCCCAATTTCGTTATCGTCATGGAAACAATTTGTAGCCTGTCGAAGTTCTTCGTAAAAATATATTACCAAATTTCCTATCTTACGCCCAGGGAGTACAGGTGGCTCCATGCCCTTTCCCTCATATTCTCTGAAATCGGTAGCATGACTCTGGCTACCAGAAGGTTTCGTCCTCTTCACACAATGGGTTAAGAACAATACCAGTTTCCTCATGCTCACTCTCCGCTCGAGATAAAAATTAATGAGTGGACATTCTTTGTGAGTATCACATAGTATTATAGACCATAGAAAGAAGTGGTGGTGTCTAAAAATTATAGAATAATTAAGTGGTGGGATTGTTAGAATCACATAGTATTGAAAAAAAAAAGATAGTATCTAAAAAACACTTAACTTGATTCTACTAAATAATAAGATTAAAAATACAAGAATAATAAGATTAAAGAATGTGAAAGATGTTCTAGAGTTGAACATGGAAAGACATCGCCTGATTACCAGCCAATCATGTAAGTTGTTAACAGGCGCGAGAGGAATCATCGATAATGATGATGACCCTCAAGGTACGACAATACAATTCACGTGGTGTGAAAATGGGACTTGGTGTTGAACACAATGTAAAATCTTTTGGTCGAAGGCCATTGATGTAAACCTATCGCTGGAAGTGAGAAACTTGCCATTGAGGCATGCAAGCTTCAAAGTACTGAAAGGGTTGTTCCTAGGTCGACTTCTTGGATAACGAGTTGATCTTGACAAGAAGCGACCCGTCATAGGAGGGCCTTAATGAATCCCACATCTACGACATGGAATGGAGCAAATGATTTTGTGGAGGTGAAAATGATCTGATGATACGAGGTTCAGGGTGGCGGTCATGAAAGAATGGAGTGTGAATGTATTGCAACAGATGAGACATAGGTGAATTCTCTGAGCGACTTCTCTTGAACATACCGGTGACACTTAAATAGATTGGTAGCGTTAACCCCAAAGATGGATGGTATGATGGACCAATGGTGATATGACCGGTGAACGGAATAACCCAACCTGACTCGGACGTGGAGTGAAAGTGTCATGTTCAAGAGCGACTTGCTACCAATAAAGTTTCTTCAAGTTTTCTTCCCAATTTTCCCCAGTCATTGCTGACCAATACCTCTTTATTTATCAAGCTTGAGGAGGATAACATATGCTTGTTCTATAATTTTCCCTTTGGGTGAACCCGTCGCTATGTTTTAACGAGCCTAGCGATAGTGAAACTCGTTTTCATCTATATGGACAAGTTTGTCGCTATTAATTTTAACGAGTTTAACGACAATGATAACTCGATCCTTTTTCAATTTTAAAGAGTCTGAAAAGGAATGGAAATGAAAATCCAATAATCCTTTTTCATCATATAATCCCTTAAGTCTGAAAAAGTATAAAATAATACGAAAGGGATGAATTTTTGATAGTTTTAATGAGCCGAACAAGACAAGCGCTCGATATTTTTGTGTAATATCCCTCAGGTCCAAATAGATTAAAATCTAGAGGAGGGATAGCACTTCTGGTAGCTTTAATGAGCTGGAGAGGCCAATCGCTCAGCAATCTTTTCATATTTTACGAGTCAGATGAAAAGAGCTTAAAGGAGACTCGTCTTTTGAGGAACAAGTGATGATTCCGGGTAGCAGCTGATTCCAGCTAAGGTTTGGAATTTTCCAATCATGGCAATGTCACAAGGATGGCTAACGAGATCAATCATCACAGATGTTCCTCAAAAAGGGTAAACAATCAAATGGAGGCGTATGATCGGCTAAAACAAAGTGGAGGTGATGATGAGAACACGACCAAGGGTCAAAAGTTGATTATAATGCTAATGCATTCATAATGGTTATTTACCGGAGATTGGTTCATTTTTTAATGAGCTTAAACTTTGGGGGAAGCATTTGATCATTGCTTAGTTTTAATTTTTAACGAGCTTGAACTTCACATAAAAATTGCTCGTGCCAGTCATATAATAAGGACATCTCATCGATAGATTCCATTTTTATGGGGCTTGCACCTTTCGAAGCTTTGCTTCATATCCTTTTGCATGTAAGCTAGGAATGACCAACTATTGTCCTACTAAGGTCAGGTAGGAAAAAATTTTCCTTTACTTTGCCAGTGCCATTTGGCTCCAGCGAAGGCGAACAGTCGATTCGACCACACACCCAACTTAAGAAGTTGAACTTAGCGAAACTATAGAGTTCGCTCTTCATTTGCGCACAAAAGGTTTGCATGCCCCCAGGTATAGCGAAGTATAGTTTCGAGGTTAGCCTTCAATTCGCAAACAAAACATTTGCTATGTCAGGAAAGGCTTATCTTTTCCAAGTTACCCTTCAATTTGCAGACAAAACATTTGTTCTATCGGGAAAGGCTTACCTTCTAATGGAGGTATCTTATTCCAGTCTAATCCCATCTCTTTATATGGACGGGTGTTGAACCAGTCATATATCCTTTGCGGAAACCTACCCTATACCCAAGGCTTTCCTGTCGAAGCACACCAGGGTGCATGCCCCCTGGGTTTCAGTCATGACCACCGAATTACTCGTGTTCTTCAGGTGGACGGACTGGAGATTGATGAGACATTCCTTGCATGAAAATACCATTTAGGGATGGCATTTGACCATTAGCTATGTGTGAGTCGGGTAATGAAAGCTGGTCTATGAGCTGGACCACTCAGCCTTCATGCAGAAAACACATTACTCTAAAGAGTGAGGAGACAATGGCTCCCATGCTATAAATATAGTTGCGCCCAAGGAGTAGATTATAGTCTAGAGGTCCTTGGAATACCATTATGTTCATATAAACGGTTTTCCTTCTCAAAGTAATAGGCACATTTGGAAGGATCCCTAATGGTTGACTGGTTCCTTTGTCAAAGCCTGTCAGATTTCTCATCTTAGGCAGAAGCGATGGCGAACCAAGCACTTCCCAAGAAGTTGAGGAAAGGATACTCACATAAGCCCCTTCATCTATGATGGTAACAATCATGACCACTCTGTAAGCTTGTTCAATGATTCAGAATGGTACACTAGCCGGTAAACGAGGTCTGCCTAGTAGATCCCAATCGAAGGAAACTACTAGGTTGCTTGGAGGTGGGACCGAGTAGATGGCCAGATACGACTCTGATGAACTTCCTTCCTACAGTAAAGGAATGGGTAGATTGCCCCCATGTTCATCGGAGTCCGTGTTTACGAAAAGAATTTGAATTAGGTGTCGTTCTCATTCTCTTCGGTGAGTGTATCATCTGAAGATGGACATTCTGAAGGCAAGACCCGGTCAACTACCACCTCGACCTTTTGACTTTCATCTGATGTGGATTAAGAGGGTTTATCTTCAAGGATAGATGCTTCAACCAGCCATAAGGGCGTGTCAGTCAGATTTTCAACTAATGATGGACTTGGCAAGAGTTTCTCGTATCCAGGAGGAAGCTGTAGCGGTGAAGCAAGACGGTTATCCAAGACTATTTTAGCCTCATTTAGGAAGGGACAATGGTGGACAACATGATCGCCTTCACACAGCTTACAAGGAAATTTACATTTCATTTTCTGTCCAGATACGTCACTTTCACTAGTTGACGGTGTACTTTCAACATGATCAGAGGTTGATGACACCAGATTGTGAAAACGAGGAGATCAGTCCCTTAAGATCCGAGGGATGAAAGGACAATCTCAATGATAGTGGTCTCCTTTGCAAATGACACATGGAGATTTAGGCTTGAATGGTGTAGTGTGTGGATTTTCGCTAGACGATGCACGGTTGTCCCTTTTTGCCTTTGGCTCCTTCTTCTTCTTTTCCTTCTTCTCCTTCCCCTTCTTCTCCTTCTTAGTCACTTAATTTTCAGCTTTACTAGCTTCATCAAGCAAAGAGGAAGGAGGAGAGGGAGAAACAGATGAAGTAAAAGGTTGGGGGGTAACTCTAGTATCATCTAATTGCTAACTTGATTGTTTAGGAATCACGGTGTTCTAAATGACAGAGGTAGAGAAGAGCCATATTGGCAAGCCAATTGTCAATACTGGAAGTGACAATGTGGCCAGATGAGGTGCACCAACATCTCCCCAAGAGGAGAAAGGACTAGGATTTCCTCCAAGGGGAAATCCTTGGTTGGTAGACTCCATTTTTCTCAACCTAAGACCAACGCGGGAATAGTGATATTATTCCGATTAAAATAAATTTTAGACGCTTTGACACAAATTGTTTTTTCAATTTTTAAGTCGAGAAAAACAAAAGATGACTCTAGTCGCCTTCGATTTTTAATGAGCCTAAAGTGACAAGTGCTCAGATGGACCTTTTCCTTTAAGGAGTCTGAAAAGGAACGGAAGAGACTACTCTAGAAATCTAGACAGAGGAATTACCAAATCAATCGCAAAACTGCAGAATACTTTTTACGGTACGACAGTCAATATTTCCAAATGTTGTTTTAAGTGCATTGTGATTGATAGGGCAGTAGAAACAGCTTCCTAAGGATAAAGGATATAGCCTATTGTGGTCTCCCAATATATACTCGACGGTACGTGGGAGCACAAGTCCGTAGTGGAACTTGTCGTATCAAAGAGGAGGAATCACCCAACCAACAATGAAAGCGATAGTTACCAGGCTTTACAATGCCGGAATACGTCTCTAGCGTAGACTTCTAAATGTTGTGCGTTAGGTTCCAAAGCGTTTTTATGTTCATTGAATATATTTTACAGTTGATCTTGCTTAAGAAATTTTCCTTTTACGTTCACCGCGTGATGTAGATATATAATTCCTAAAATGCAATCTATGATGATAAACAATCATTTAATCTTCTTTTTGCAATGAAAATCCTAGCTACTAAGGAAAGAGAACTGAGGGTCTTTCAA